>VCHN02000046.1:40067-137779 GCA_007115665.2 Sequoiadendron giganteum
GAAAACCAACGTTCACGAAAGGCAATATAAAATAAAGGATCCTTATAGTCATCTACAACACAATCTACAACCAAATTTCTCCAAACATTGATGATTATGGGTGAAAAATGGCAGTTCGCATGAGACTACTGAAACGTAGCATAAAACTTTGGTGTTAGACGAACTTCGCTATAAATTGATAAAAAAATAATGTTCATGAAAGAAGATATAAAATAAAGGATCCTAATAGTCATCTAAAAACACAACGCTAAATCAAATTTCTTGAAACATGGTTGATTATGTGTGAAAAATGGGATTTCACGTGACACAGATGCAATGTAGCCTTCAAATAAGGTGTTTGTTGAACTCGACATTAAATCGATGGAAATTTAATATTCACAAAAACTGATAGAAAATAAAGGTTCTTAATAGACATCTACAACACAATCTAAAATCAAACTTCTCCAAACATGCTTGATTATTGGTGGAGAATGGGAATCTGCATTACATAGCTAAAACGTAGTCTTAAAATCATGTGTTAGACGAACTTAGTTGTAAATCAATCAAAAATAAACATTCATTAAAGGCGATATAAAATAAAGGATCCTAATAGTCATCTAGAACACAATCCTAAATCAATGTTCTTCAAACATGGTTGATTGTGGATGAAAAATGGGAGTTTGTGTGACACAACTGCAACGTAGCCTTAAAATAAGTTGTTCATTGAACTCAACATTAAATCGATGGAAATTCAACATTCACAAAAATTGATAGAAAATAAAGGTTCTTAATAGTCATCTGCAATACAATCTAAAATTAAACTTCTCCAATCCTGGTTTATTATAGGTGAAAAATAGGATTTCACGTGACACATCTGCAATGTAGCCTTAAAATCAGGTTTTAGATGAACTTGGTTGTAAGTCAATTTAAAATCAATATTCATGATAGGCCATATAAAATAAAGGTTCCTAATAGTCATTTACAACACAATCCTAAATCAAATTTCTATGAATATGGTTGATTATGGGTGAAAAATGGGTGTTCACATGACATAGCTACAACGTAGCCTTAAATTTAGGTGTTCACTGAACTTGACATAAAATCGATAGAAAATAAAGGATCCTAATAGTCATCTACAACACAATTCTAAATCAAAGTTGTCAAAACATGATTGATTATGGTTGAAAATGGGAATTCGCATGACATAGATACAACGAAGGCATAAATTAGCTGTTATGAACTCCACTGTAAATTGATGGAAAATCATCATTCACAAAACACGATAGAAAATAAATGTTCTTAATAGTCATATACAACATAATCTAAAATCATAATTCTCCAAACTTTGTTGATTATGGGAGTTTACGTGACATAGCTACAACGTAGCCTAAAATCAAGTGTTAGCCAAACTCGCTTGTAAATCGATGGAAAATCAACGTTCATGAATAACAATTTTTTTTGGGAAAAATCGAAGATATGGGTTTAATAGGTGCCCGTCTGCTAAAGAAACCCAGATCGTCTATTTTTTGAAAAAATATTTTTTTCTAGAAAATGATAGATTATTTTCAAAAGTAAAAAAAGTAGATGTAAAAAAGGTAATTTTTTTAAAGAAAAATCCAAGAAATGGGTTTTGTAGAGAATGTCGTTCTAAGTAGAACCAAATCTTTCATTTTTTGAAAAGCTTATTTTTCAGCAACATAAAAGAACTCGTCAAAAATAGAATCTATGAAACAATTTTTTTTTTGAAAAATTGAAGATCATCCGTATTTTTAAAAAATAAGTTGTTTTCGAAAAAGATAGAATTTTTTATTTTTTTGAAAAGTAGTAGTAGAGGTAATAGAGGCAAAAAATTTCAAACTTCTTAGGAAAAATCTACGAAATGGGTTTTGTAGAGAATGTCATTTCGAGTATTTACCCATATTGTCCATTTTTCTAAAAACTGAAATTTCACCAAAAGCAAGAAGCCATCAAAAATAGAATCTATGAAAGATTTTTGTTGGGAAAAATCGAAGATATGGGTTTTGCAGGTGCTTGTGTGCTAAGGAGACCCATGTTCTCCATTTTTTGAGAAACTAAGCTCTTATTGAAAAAGATAGATTTTTTGGAAAATTAGAAGTAGTGGAGGTAACAGAGGCAAATTTTTTGGATCTTCTTAAGAAAAATCTTTGAAATGGATTTTGTAGATAATGTCAATCTGAGTAGACCCAGTTTGTGCATTTTTTGAAAAATTGATTTTTCACCAACATGCAAGAACCCTGAAAAATAGACTCTACTAAACCATGCATCATACCTTAACACTTGATTTAGATTTAATTAGCTAAAAATCACTTTTAAACTAATTGATTAGAGGTTTTGGAATGAGTGAGAATTCAATCTCATTTATTGAATAAATTTTATACTCATCCTTAGATCTAGAGAAATCTTTGAGATTGTCATTATTCAAAAAAATAATAATCAAAAATATTTTCTTACATTTTTTGCATCATGTTATAAAAGTGTATGAAAGGAAAGAAACAAAAGAAGATTAAATGGCTCAATTTTATAAAAAAACATGGAAACAAACTTCCTTTGTAAATTTCTTCGTTTTATTTTTTATTTATCTATCTATTTTTAATTTACTCCAAATATCTTTTTTTTATAGATACATATATCTATTATATATACATATACTTAAACCTTAGATATGTTAAAAAAAGATTTTTAATATGTATATATGCACCCAAATAAACATTTAAACATTATTTAATTTTTTTATTATTATTTTATCTTGGAGCTTATATAAAAATTTAATATTAAATATTGTTATTTTTTATTTGTTTAATATTACTTTTGGAGGCCCATTACCTTGCTTAATGTCTCTTATAAGATCATTGTCAAATTCTTGGCTTTGAATTGCACCATCTCCTTCCTCAAACTGTGAGGTAAAAGAAAATTGGTTTCATCAAGTTTAAATATATATTAGATAATATATTTTCGTCTAGATTTTAATTAAATAATTGTTTAATTAAAATTCATGTGACACTTTCCTCTAAAATTAATTAAATGATTATTTATTAATTGTTTAATTAATTCATCAAAACCCCTTTTGAAGACTTAAATAATTATTCTTAATAATTTAATAAAATCACCATTTTCCCTCTCTTTTGAAGTTACAGGTCCATTTTATGATTAGTTTATGAAGGCAATATTTGAGCAAACTTCTAATCTTCTTTTTTGTAGGGAAGTTGAACTATCCAAGAAAAACACAAGTTCCTTAGTTTAATAACATTTCTATTTGGTGTTTTAAAACTGAACAAACATTTAACAAGATAAGACTTAAGTTTGGTGCTTTAAAATATACAATGAATTATGACGAATCGAGCTTTATTTTGTTGACCATTAATGACCAGGAGTAGGAAGATTTCAATTGGTGCTTAAAATTGAACAAATATTTTTTCTATATTGCACTATTGCTATGAATTGTGTTTGATGTCTCAAAGACTTAAATTTCGTGCACCTAAAAAGAATATTGCTATCTTCATAACACTTCAATTTGGTTAAATAACTCCGCTCGAGGGGTTTCATGAACAATTGCAATGGATTGTCTTTGAAGTGTTTGTTGTGATTGGTAAAGCTAGGTATCTATCCTCTCACCTCGCATTCTTGTGACGATCTTGGTTGAAGGAAAAACACTTTGAGCTTTACATTTGAGTCTTTTTCACCTTTTGGCTATAAAGAGAGGGTCTTGCTATGAAACACATCCCACGTTGGAGAATTCATAGTCAAGTCCTTGAAACAACACGTTCACTTGCGAGCTATATAAGTGTTGCAAAAATCATGAGATAAGTAGCTTCAATGACACGCCGATGACATACTGCACCTAATCCCATGCCTTAAGTGGAACGGGAATGGTAAAAGAGCCTTAAGTGGCTAGCGGGTGGGTATTGGATGCCTCGATTCTCAGTTTTTTGTCACTAGAACCCTTTTTTCTTAGATACTATCCAGTCCTACCAATCGAGTTATTTTTAGTGGTGCATCGGAGTCAAGCTTCTCTATTGTAAGTGGACTCCGAGAAGTTACTTGCCAAGTCCGGTTTCGATCAAAGCAAAGAGATTAAGAGTTTCATTCTTAATAATCTTGACACTTTGATCTAAAACTGCATGTAAAATTGCCTCCTCTACTTACGAGGAGCATGAGGCAAGCCCACTAGGAAAAACGTACCCAGTTGAGCTAGGATTGTACTTGGTTGAGAGTCATTTAAAACACATTGCTTGATTTGAAACACTTGAAGGATAATGAACATGATAGCTAAAATGTCAAACCCTTGTGGTCTAAGTGGAATGTGAGAGTAGCCATATATTTTACACTCCTTGAGGTTTTACCTTGAAGGTTTTTGAGCATTTAGGCTACAATCATAGGTCACTTTATCCAAGGTCAACATAGGGAATTGTAGCTTTCATATGTTCATCTCTACAACATTGAGCTTTGAAGAGAGGGATTTATTGAAGTTACAAACGCTTCGACGCAAAAACGATTGTTCAAGCCAATTTTCATTCAAGCTAGTACTTTTGTATCACATTTCCATAGCTGGAAGACCACAAATCTGAGAGAGAATCCAAAACACTTGCACAAAAACCCTAGGTGTTGGAAACACAATTTTCAAAACTCTCTCATTTAACCTTCTCTGCCATCACTTACCTATGATCTCGGGAAAGTGCAAAATCCTTAAATGAGAATCCATATTTCGACTCTCCAAAAGAAAACATCGTAACTCTAGACATAGCAAGAAACGTGCTTGGAGAAACTACCACAACCAATCTATCATTGTAAGGAACTTTTACGACTGTTTATCACCACCTCCTGATTGGGTTGACCCTAGGCCGAGACTATTGTTAGAAAGTGGTTTATGACTACAACCAGATTACATTCTCAAAGGAAAATGGATACCAACAAAAACAATTTCACAACTCCCACAAGCAGTATTGTAGGTGAGGGAACACCATGGGTATCCATAGGGAGAACCATGAATAACGAACATAAACTTATAAACAAAGAAACATAATGGGCCTCACAAAAAAACAACACAGGTGAAGAAATTGGGCCATGGAGATATGATCCTAACACTACCTTAGAGGGAGTCACAAATATGATGCCGACCAAACAACCCCCTACTACATATTAACTCTTGATATCACATCAAAACACTATTGCCAAATCTAGTCAAGACCCAAAAGATGTTATCATTCATGATCACCATAGTGAAGAGGAATTGACAGAGGAAGAATACGAACAATATGCAAACCACCCTAAAACATTGAAACTAATGGATAAAATAGTTAGAAAGGATCCAAACTGATACTTCATGCACTTGGCACAAGCGGGTGCAAATCTACTCGTAGATTTCAATCTAGATGCACTAAAATATTCTACCTTAGTTCCATTAGGAGAGACAACAGTGGTTAGAAAAAATACCTAAACCAAACGAACTCCTAAACATGACACCAATATTCTCAGGGAAACAAAATGATGGTCTAAACCAAAGTGTGGATACATTATATAGAAAACCAACTAAAGTTGAACAAGCTATGGTAAAACTATTTTTATTTGAATTCATGTTTATTACATTGGTTTAATAATTATCTTTGAATTCTTTTATTTTACAATTTCATTTCGTGAGTGAGGGATTAGATTTTTATCTTTACTTAGGAATTAGATTAGTTTATTTTTTCCTATGTTTTGGCCATTGTTTTTCATCATGATTTTTTCCTCTTACACAATATGTTCATATCCAACAATTTTATGTCCATTTGAAAAATATAATAAATCTCCCATGTGTTACTTTTTTCTTAATGTTGTCATTTCTTCATCCATAGCTTCTTTCCAAGAATCTACATCATTTATACCAATAGCTTCCTTTACAATCGTAGACTTATGAGTGTTAGTGTATAAAGAAATATCACAAATTCTTCCAAGTAATAATGTGTTGTGCCAATGGAATTGAAGTCATCGTATAAAATAATTGTATGTTTGGTTTGGATAATTGATGCCATTGTTAAGGGTACAAGTAGGTCTATTATTAAGACACCATGCTAATGTAAAAATTATGTTGTGGGAACAAATCGTGTAGTTTAAATCATGCCAACATATAATACAAAATCAAAACATCATCCAAAATCACAACATTGTCCCATATGATGTTATTTGTAAATTGACTTTGTGCTAAAAGCTTTTTTTAGAGAAATGATCTTATTTGTAAATTTATTGGGGTTCGGTTGAATTTTAGGATGATAATATTCTCATGTTTGTTTATATTTTTGACTTTATGGTAGAGGATTTAATTTTTTAAATACATATTTGAACAAGATAGAGGTCCACTAACCATCTTAGTATTACTCAGAATGGGTAGGCGAAATAAATGGGAATCACTCATTTCTCTAGATGTGCAAGACATTCCCAATCAGGGAAATCATTTCTCAAGTGTTGACCTTGAATGGACACCTATTGGAGGTGACAATAGTGAGATGGACATATGTGGTGCAATCCCTCTTGAAAGACTCCCTCACTTTGTCAAAGGAGAGGGTTTATTGGATAGTACAGAGATGACATTTATACACAAATTGAATAGAAAGAATGACTTGATACAACCTACCGACCAGACAATGATGATGTACTCCAGGTTTGCTTAGATTTATTATAATAATTAAGCATGTCATAACTTATATTTTCTATTTGTTATATCAATTAATATATATACTTTGTGCATGTGAAAATAGTTATTGGTGTGCTTTTGGCCCCGATGACAATAGAAATATCTCTGAAACAACTCTGAAAACAAGAAAAGGAAAAACAAAGGTTTATCCAAAAAAGGGGTTGTTGAACCCACTTTCTTGTTAGGGTTATGTATGGTAGACCAGATGTTGCAGTTATTACATATAATGATTTTATTCATTGTAATGCTAAAAGTGAATTTTATCATGGAGTAGATGACCCTTCTAGTGATCCAAGGAGTACTGTTGCACCAAGGTTGTCAAATGAATGCAAATCGTATATTGAATCCTTATTGCTAATGGGGGTGGGAATTGATACAATATGTGAACAACACTAGGGTATGTGCAAGATCATCATGGAAAAAATAGGCCCTTAAGTGGCAATAAAATTCAGAAAATCAGAATTAGGAAATTTGACGTAAAAATTTGTATAAGTTATCTATATTATTTCAAAAATACGTAAGAATAGAATAGAAAATTGAATATAGTTTATAAACTATTAAGTTTATTTTGATTTTTTTTAAATCTATTTGGTGAAAATTTAAAATTTCAATTTAGTAGTACTTAAATTTTAGGGAAAAAATAAGTAGGTGTTTGTCTGACCACCCTAACCACAATAAATTGATAATATTTTTTTATAAGATTTTAGATATAAGTAGGGGACTCATGTCCTCATGTGATGCATATTTTTTTGTAATTTGTTTCCACCTAAATGATTAATTATGAATTGTTTATTACAACTTTTAAAACATATAAAAACTCGTATGTCTGACCACCTTAACTTGGTCAAAAATTCATGAAATTCAATTATTATTTTTCTAATCCTATAGTATGTGAAACATACAATGTGACGCATTTTTTGGATTCAAAATATGTGATATTGTTTGAAAGCTATATAGATTTTTTCCAATCAACCTATCAGTCAAGACTTTATTCGTAATTCAAATAGATAATGAATAATAATTATTAATTAAATTCAAAGTAAAGCATAATTTATATTGGTGGAAAGCTAAGAATCTCCTTTAAAAAAAAAATTGTTTCATCAATTTTCGGTAAAAAAAAAGTCGTCAGCCACATGGGCCATCATATCACTTAGATATTGCCACTTTTTGGCCCATCATGATCCTGCACATACCCACTATTTAGACCCTAGTTTGACTTGGTTGATGAATAAGAGAGACACATATTTGTTGAGGAAAGATGTTTTGAATGCATGGAATAGAGTACGTTCACTTTGATCCCAAAAGAATGAAGATGATGCAAAAAATGTAAGCATGTGGCATGTATAGGAGAGAGATAACTTCTTCTATTATAAAAAACCAAACAATGTAGAAAATATTTCATTTATCATAGGCATCCAAACACAATGGATGCGAGAAATGATGGTGAAACATTCGCATAATACAATTATTGCTATGGATTCCACATTCTTAACGAATAAATATGGTGTAAGTAAAACAATGTTAATTATATTTATGAATCTTAATGAAATCAATAATTTATTCTACTAATCATATAATAATTTATGGTTTATTCATGTTTAGTATCAGTTATATACCTTGCTTGTATTCGATGAACAAGAGGCTGGTATACCTGTTGCATAGGCCATACCCTCAAGAAAATAAAGTTGAGGATATAAATGAATGGCTGACAAAAGTTTATAAAAGAGGGAAACAATGTAAAAAGATTGGAATGTCAATGCATTTATGACAGACGATGCTAGTGCCGAAATTGAAGCAATCAAGTTTATATTGACCTTAATATTTTATTTAGACTAAAGTTAACTCATTGTAATTGTTTAATATTTAGTCTATAAAAAATTGAACATTACATTTCTCCTTGTAACTTGTAGATTATCCTTTCATTGTCGGGTACTTTTACGTATTTGGCATGTACGTAGGGCATGGTTGAAAAATGTATACAAGTAAGTCAATCTTTTATTAAAATAAATGGAATAGTTGAACATTACATGTTTGAATTTTATAGCTTGATATTATGTGTTATAATTCAGGTATGTTAGTAATAAGGATGTTGGGACTAATATGTTCGATAGATTGCATGAGATAATGTATGCAATGGGTGATAATAAAGATATCCCTACTCATTTGATAACAAATTTCATTGAGGAATTTAAAGAGGAGAAGAAATTTATCGATTACTTTCAAAAAACTTGGTGTCATGATGAAACTTGTATTGGTAAGCTCATTGAATTATTCATTATGGTTTTGTATGCATTTACATTGTTTAACTTATTTTTTTATTATGGTTTTGTATGGACGAGGAGAATGGATTGGCTTATCCATACACTTCTTCATAGGGTAGAGTCATTCTATAAAAATAAAAGATATTTGCAATTATCTAGGTTTTTGACTAACTTCAAAAAAGAGCAATATTACACAACTACATTAGAGAGGTAAAAAAAAATACTAGATACAAAATGTTATCCATATGATCTCCTCCCTAACACATACCAAATAAGAAGCCAAACAACTCCAACAAAATGGTATCTTGTTAGAAAATTTTGACCAAAATTGCATGTGTGTTAAAGATTTTAGATCTTCTAAAGAGAAACAAAATAAATGAGCAAGATCAAGATGTTGGTAAGGGACATTTGAGATTTAATTTTAATATTTATATGTTAAATGATTATTATATTTTATTCAAAAATAACTAAATTGATCTTATTAAATTATAGATGGTGTTACTGCACTGCTTGATGATGATGACAATGTTAGAGGGATTTTCAGTCACGAAAAAAATACCATTGGTAATATTGATATAGT
Organism: Sequoiadendron giganteum; assembly: GCA_007115665.2. Taxonomy (NCBI): domain Eukaryota; kingdom Viridiplantae; phylum Streptophyta; class Pinopsida; order Cupressales; family Cupressaceae; genus Sequoiadendron; species Sequoiadendron giganteum. Next base: position 49,576 of record VCHN02000046.1, read on the forward strand.
ATTTACAATTAAATATTAGTTTTTTTTTATGGTTCACAAAATTAATTAAATCTTAATCCAATTATAGATGGTTGTAATCAAATAGAAGATCAATATGTGTTTGGGATTGTCATTGGTGAAGACCAAAGTAAAGGTAAATCTCAATGGCACCATTTTATAATGAAATATTAAGATATTTTAAAATATTTTTAGATTTAACGATTTTTATTTGTATTACAGATGGCTTGAAATCATTTGATGCTTCAAATGATGACTTTCAAAATTCTATTGATTATTTAAATCATCTGCTCAAAAATTTACCAACTAGCGAAGATAAATTTTTTTTTGTCAATGTATAAAGAGATTGAAAAAAGATATTCATACATCTCTTCCTTCCTCTTCCACATTTACACCAATCCCTGGTCTAGATAACATGTCTATGAGACGAATATCACCATGGTTTAGTCAGAGCAAAATGCACAAACGTCGTTCAATTCATCAAAGAGAGAATGCCATTTCTGAAGACTTGAATGAAACAATGAGGACTGTGAAAATTTTCAATTCCCCTCTACAGGATGTAGAAAAAAAAAGAAAAAAAGGTCATTAAATGCTCAGGCATCGCAATAGAAGGAGAAAGAGTTAGTATCATGGAACAACACAGTGAGTATATTATTCAAAAGAATTTTAGTAATTTGGATTAAAAGATTTCTTATATTTATTTCATATGTTAAATATATGTCATGTTGTAAGTTTGGATGATCAAGAGAGTACTCAAGGACATCAATTACCTTTCTCTATTGATCTAAACCAAACAACAACAAATGAAATACAACTTATAGGTGGTAATTTTTTAACTATTAAGTGTGTTTATTAACTTTATAGACAATTACTCAATTCCTATCTCTAATCAAATTTATAATCTTTATAAGTTTACTATTGTTTATATTAATTACATAATGTAATTTTACGCTTGAAAACTTTATCTATGTTGATGTGTTAAATATGTGTGTCATTACAACTTCAAAGGATCAACAAAATAGTAGAGAATATATGTTACCTTTTTCTATTGATCTTAACCAAGAAATGACAATAGAGACAATGCAAAGTGGAGATGGTATAAAAATTATTGAACACACTTCAATCAATTTTATGTCTTTAATTTCTAAATTATTTTTTCTAAGTTGATGTCTTAAATGTGCATGTTATTGTGGTTTCAGATGATCAACAAAACATACAACAACATATCTTACCATTTTCTATTGATCTTAACCAAGAAGTAACAACAACAATGGATGTAATGCAAAACAAAGATGGTAACAATATGGTAATTTGAAATTTCTAAATTACAGATAAGTTTTTATTTGGTGCCCCTAATTTATTTACTATTTAACTAATTAATCAAATTTATGGTTTGACTTGTTATTGTGCAGCCAACTTTTCATCCATCAAGTGGCATGAGGAGGCTAGATTTTGATGATCTACCACAAGTGTAAGATTTGTCTGAGACATAACATCAATTGGACTATTAGGATTTAATGTGTAGTTATTCTACATGCACTTTGTATGTAGATCTTGAGACGACATATGTAACATTTTGTAAAAAACATTTTGAGTTGGTAAAAATGCCAATTTCTACGTGTAGAGAATTATTCTACACTTATATATATATAAGTCTAGATATACAATATAATTTTTCCTTATGTGCATTTTTTTCAACTTTAAACATTTATACTTAAATGCATATTCATTTTAGAATGGTTGAATTATAAGTAATAACATGTTATAGATTTATTTCTTACAATCAGGTGGCTTTCCATGATGGTAGTCATAGTTAGATATATAATTTTTTAAAATTAATGAAATCTCAATTACGTTAAAGGGTCCCAATTATTTTATTGTTATTTTTTCTATGCAAGTAACCACATTTCTTTCATTATGAGAAATTTTAACTTTTGACTCAATAAGAATTGCATTTGGTAATGATATTTTGGTTTGTTTGATTTTTGTTTCTAATTTGTCACTCAATCACATGTTGCATTTGGTATAGGTTGGGGTTTTAATAATTTATTTTAAATATTTCATTTTGAAAGAGCAACAAGTTTTTAAATCTATATGTAATGGTGACACTACTTAACTAAGTTATTAGTAGGTAGCTATCAATTGTGTCATTTATTATGGTATCAATTGTACACATCCAAACTAGATCCACTTATCCATTCCCAAATGCTCCATTTCATATTTTTTGACCCATGTTAACAATAAATCAAAGAGTTGTTTAGATCAAATGAAAACAAATCTATAAAAACACCTCAATGGATGCAATTGAAAAAAAACACACTGAAGAGGGGTAGGAAGATGGGAATATTGGATTTGAAAGAAAAAATATACTCAAGAAAGGAAAACGCGTACTAAATGATAAAAAGAAAGAGACAAGTACACACCTAATATGTATGTACTTGGATTGACTAGAAACGAGACATGAAGATAATATAGGAACCTCTCACACTTATATATTCATGTTTAAATTTTAGATTATGGAACTTATGACCATTAAAAAACTAATTTGGACGTGAGTGCCCTAGATTATCCTTTGTTATATTGAGGTAAGATTTAATAAGGGTGTTCATCTACGCTTCTTGGTTTCATTTCTAAAATTAATTCCTTAATCCACATGTTTCTCACACTTTATTATTAGTTTATTATATAGTCTTGTGTGTGTCCCATCTTTATCTATTTATGTATTTAAATTAGATGAGAGTAAATTTGTTTTGAATATTTGTTAGAGATAGATAGCTATTTAGCATACAATACATAAAATAAAGTATTATATTCTATTGATAAATCATTAGGAACCACTTTATTAAAAAAATAAATTAATATGTAGATAAACTTTTTGTTCAATTTTAATTATTTAGTTTCTTCATTGCAAATGATATAATCTCAACACTTTATTAATACTCAAATTATTACATTATATATTCAATTTAATTGGCATGAAAATCATTTTTTTTTAGGGCAGTGATTTATTTCCTTACAATCTATAATAATATTTTTGAACATGTATTTGACATGCAAATTTAAAACACTAAAATTTAAATCCTCATAATTTTTATTTGATATTGTTTTGTTATGTTTATAAGGAGATAAAACATTCTTGTATAAATATTTAAGGTAAAAAAGACGAAGATAAAATGCATAATAATAGTGGTTAGTAGGAAGGGAATTAGCTTGAAACCATTATGAAATTTTAAATTTCAAGTGGATCTTTTGGAGGTACAAAACTAACTTGAGATAATTTCTAACATGTAGATTTAAACACAAAAGAAAACGTTTTAGACAATTTTTGTTTTTAAACAATACATAAAACAAAATATTTTAAACATAAAATAAAATAGTTAATAAATAGATAAAAAGTAAATAATTTTGTATAAATAAAAATAGTTTATCAAATAAAAAATAATTCTTATAAATCCTTAAAAGATCTATAATACACCAATTCTAAAAATTAAAAAGAAATAAAAAAATTTAAATTTATTAGCAAAAAAAAATCTATAATACACCAATTAAAAAAAATGAAATAAAAATACATAATAATTGTAATACACTAATTGTTAAAACATATAATAAAAAAATAAATCAAAATTAATGCACTTTTTAAATATGTTTTAAAAAAAATAAAAATCTATAAAATTAATGCGCTCAGATTTGTAGATGCCGAGATCTGTGGCTGCATTGATTGCAGAGGACAGGTCGACGGCAAGGGCTGACTTACGGGATACAACCATGGTATCAGGCAGATAGATTGCTTACAAGGGTTTGCACGGGTGCAGCCATGGTATCGGATGGCCATTGGATGTAAATTGTCATCGCTATAGACAACGCCCAACCAAGCAAGCATGGCGTATAGGCTCCATCTCAATTATATTATGCGTTGGGGTGAAATTGTTTCTCGAGTGAGTGGGTGAAGGTCACTGAAAATCGTATCCGACTAAGTTATAGTACCTTACCGGTCAATGACAGAAGTCTTGAGTTGACAGCCTCTATTAATGCATCGCATCCTTTGGGAGTTGTGGGTAATAATCGTAGACTTAGTATCTAAACCAATGTTTATGTAATGCATTCTCTAAATCTTCTGTACAGAAGTTTTGCATTCCAAAATAAGCCTTTATCCTCTAAGTCCTTATCATTTGTACTTCCCAAAATCCTCTCACGGCTGATATCATTTATAAATTATCTCTTTGACATTACATTCTCTGCAAAACAATGAGGAGAGAAACTGAATTAAAGCATACTAGATCATAATCGTTTAATAATATATGCATTGAATTATATAGAAATATATAAAATTTCAAATATATTAATGAATAAAAAGTATGCAGCCTGAACATGCATGGGATAGTGATATAATATATTTAAGTGTTATAACGCGTCAATATCATGGGAAATATAAACTATACTCTTTCCATCAGTGTCCACTCAGGGTCCTCTGCAAAATGTTCATACTAGTTAATAAATAAATAAACCCAAATCTCCATTATATTTGGAATGCCTTCCTCTCCCCATCTGGTGGATATGAAAGAATATAATGGATTTATTTTAAAGGTAATAAAGGGGTTTTATCTATATTTATTTATTTTAATGTACCACTGGATGAGCTTAAAAGTCTGTAGATCATCTTACATTTCAAACTGTATGTATGCATGCTATACGATAAATAATTTAAAAAAAAAATAGTACGTGAATACATTATAGAATAACTAGCTGTATCAAACAGCAGCCCATGAAACTTAATTATGTAGCAGCTATAAAAGAGCAGCCACAAGGCCATAAACAACAGCTAAAGAGTGAAGAAGCATACACCTGTAACAAGAAGATTGATGCCGACAGCCTAAAAACAAGAAGCTTAAATAAGAATTATTGAGCATTTGAGAAGAACTTGAATAATAAATTGTACATAAATAATAGAAAAAATGCTACTCAACAAAAAATAATGAGCAGCATAAGGATTGAGTTTTCAGCAGCATGGTTAAGCCCACAACTCTTATATCAGCAATGTCAAGTTAAAATTAATAGTATATATATATTCGAGAAAATAATCTTGCATTTCCATTCTTTATGTTAAGAGGTAATTATACATATCTATTTATGAATAAAAAGGGGTAAGATAGTATTATGGGAGATAAAAGTTAGAATTTATATATTTTATATGAATGTATATGGCTGTAAATTAATTATTAGTTTCAAGGAGAGAAAAGTAAATGGGAGGTTGTGTTCTATTGGAACAACTATGGAGGGTTCTAAATAAGTTGTGAGATAAGGTGTATTGTGTGAGAATGAAATGTTGGAGTAATAACATTAATTGAATTCTCTAAGAAACTGTCTCAAATAGGAAATGGTTTCCTTTTATGGTTGAGGGTGAATTAACATATTTCTCATAATAATGATAAAATTAAAACTAATAGTATGGAGTAATGTATGTACTACAACAATAAGGTAGGTGGTTATCACATTTTTTTGCAGAGGAGGCCTCCAACCTATGTCAAAATTTAACCTAACCAAAGGTGTACAAAAACTAGTTGGTAATTTATTTTTAGGGAGGATTAATTGCCCTTGATTATAAAATGGGTCTAGCATAGACAAATTACTTTATAGGGAAATGATTAATCCTATTGGTGCATTGGAGTTAATAAGGCAAGAAACATATATGTTTATATATCAAAGACTAAATTTTTATCGTGATATTTTTAATATTTATAACCACATTATGATTAAATTAAACAACTAGATCGAATCAACCTTAAGGATGTTAGTATCCTTGGACTCAATGTTTGCTTAGCCTTCCTTAACCTAGTCAACCCAAGGAGGACATGAGCAATTAATAGTGTAGATAACTTTTGCATCTAACTTGTGAAGAGACTTCTCGAAGGACTGCAACTCTACTATTGGTTTTTAAAATCAAACAATCCCAAATAAAATTTATCCAAACATGGTTGATTATGGGTTAAATATGGGAATTTCACTAACAGCTACAACAAATAGTTAAAATCAAGTGTTAGATGAACTTGGCTATAAATCTATTAAAAATCAACGTTCACACAAGGCAATATAATAAAGGATCCTAATAGTCATCCACAACAAAATCCTAAATCAATGTTCTCCAAACATCGTTGATTATGGGAGAAATATTTGAGTTCCCATGACATAGCTGCAACATATCCTTAAAATCAGGTGTTAGATGGACTTGGCCATAAATCTATCAAAAATCACCATTCACTAAAGGCGATATAAAATAAAGGATCCTAATAGTCATCTACAACACAATCCAAAATCAAATTTCTGCAAACATGGTTGATTATGAGTAAAAAATGGGAGTTCGCATGATACAACTGCAACGTAGTTTTAAAATCAAGTATTCAACGAAATTGACATTAAATCGATTGAAATTCAACATTCACGGAAACTGATAGAAAATAAAGGTTATCAATAGTCATCTTCAACACAATCTAAAATTAAATTTCTCCAAACGTGGTTCATAATTGGTGAAAAATGGGAATTTTCATGACACAGCTGTAACGTAGCCTTAAAATCACATGTTAGAAAAACTTGGCTGTAAATCAATCGAAAATCAATGTTCACGAAAGGCGATATAAAATAAAGGATCCTAATAGTCATCTACAACACAATCCTAAATTAAAGTTCTCCAAAAATGGTTTATTATGGGTGAAAAATCAGAGTTCGTGTGACATAGCTGCAAAGTAGCATTAAAATCAGGTATTTGCCAAAACTGACATTAAATCGATGAAAATTCAACATTCATGAAAATCGATATAACATAAAAGGTTCTTAATAGTCATCTACAACACAATCTAAAATCAAAGTTCTCCAAACCTAGTTGATTATGGGCGAAAAATGGGATTTCGCATGATATAGCTGTAACATAGCCTTAAAATCAGGTGTTCATCGAACTCAAAATTAAATCGACGGAAATTCAACATTCATGAAAATCGATAAAAAATAAAGGTTTTTAATTGTCATCTACGACACAATCTAAAATCAAACTTCTCCAAACTTGGTTGATTATGGGTGAAAAATGGTATTTCTCATGACACGGCTGCAACATATAGCCTTAAAATCAGTTAGACGAATTTGACTAAAAATTGAACAAAATTTAACGTATACTTAAGGGGATATAAAATAAAGGATCGTAAGAGTCATCTAAAACACAATCCTAAATCAAAGTTCTCCAAACATGGTTGATTATGAGTGAAAAATTGAAATTCACATGACACCGCTGCATCGTAGCCTTCAAATTAGGTGTCCACCAAACTTGACAAGAAATCGATGGAAATTCACTATTCACAAAAATTGATAGAAATTAAAGGTTCTTAAAAGTCATATACAACATAATCTAAAATCAAACATCGGCAAACCTCATTGATTATGGGTGAAAAATGGGACTTCGCATGACAAAGATACAAAGTATCCTTAAAATCAGGTGTTAGACGGACTTGACTGTAAATCGATCAAAAATACACGTTCATGAAAGGAGATATAAAATAAAGGATCCTAATAGTCATATACAATACAATCCTAAATCAAAGTTCTCCATACATGGTTTATTATGGGTTAAAAATTGGAGTTTGCATGACAGATGCAACGTAGCCTTAAAATCAGGTGTTCGACGAAGTCGACATTAAATCGATGGAAATTCAACATTCAAGAAAATTGATAGAAAATAAAAGTTCTTAATAGACATCTAAAACACAATATGAAATGAAACTTCTCCAAACTTGGTTGATTATGGGTGAAAAATGGTATTTCGCATGATACTGCTACAACGTAGCCTTAAAATCAAGTGTTAGAAGAACTTGGTTGTAAATCGATCGAAAATCGATGTTCACGAAAGACAATATAAAATAAAGGATCCTAATAGTCATCTACAACACAATCCTAAATAAATGTTCTCCAAAACTGGTTGATTATGGGTGCAAAATAGAAGTTCGCGTGACATAGATGAAACGTCGTAGCCTTAAAATAAGTTGTTCATCAAACTCATCATGAAATTTATGGAAATTCAAGATTCATGAAAACTAATAGAAAATAAAGCATCTTAATAGTAATCTACAACACAATCTAAAATCAAACTTCTCAAAAGTTGGTTGATTATTCATGAAAATGGAAGTTCGCATGACAAAACTGCAATGTAGCATTAACATCAAGCGTTAGCCAAACTCAAATGTAAATCAATGGAAAATCAATGTTCGCAAAAGTATATATAAAATAAAGGTTCTTAATAGTCAAGTACAACATAATAGAAAATCAAATTTCTCCAAACTTGATTGATTATGGGTGAAAAATATGAGTTTGTATGAAATAGCTGCAACATAGCCTTAAAATCAAGTGTTAGCCGAATTTGCTTGGAAAATCAATGTTCATGCAAGCAAATAGAAAATAAAGGTTCCTAATAGTCCTCTACAACACAATCTAAAATGAAAGTTATCTAAGCTTTGTTGATTATAGGAGAAGAATGGGGGTTTGCATGACACACTACAACATAGCCTAAAAATCAAATGTTAGCCGAACTCGATAGTAAATTGATGCAAACTCAATGTTCAGGAAAGCCGATAGAAAATAAAGGTTCCTATTAGTCATCTATAATTAAATTTCTCTAGGTTTGGTTGATTATAGGTGAAAAATGGGAGTTTTCATGGCACAGCTACAACATAAATCAGGTGGTAGCCGAACTTAACTATAAATCGATGGAAATCAATGTTCACGAAAGCCGATAGAAAATAAACTTTCCTAATAGGCATCTACAACACAATATAAAACCAAATCTCTCAAACTTTGTTGATTATGGGTGAAAAATGGGAGTTCGCATGACACAACTGCAACATAGCCTTAAAATCAGGTGTTAGTTGCACTATGTTGTAAATCAATGGAAAATAAATGTTCACGAAAGTCAATAGAAAATAAAGGTTTCTAATAGTCATCTACAACACAATCCTTAATCAAAGTTCTCCAAACATGGTTGATTATGGGTGGAAAATAGGAGTTCCTGTGACACAGTTGCAATGTAGCCTTAAAATCGGGTGTTCGCCAAACTCGATATTAAATCGATGGAAATTCAACATTAATGAAAGCTAATAAAAAATAAAGGTTTTTAATAGTCATCTACAACACAATCTAAAATCAAACTTCTCCAAACCTGGTTGATTATGTGTGAAAAATGGTATTTCTCATCACACGGCTGCAACGTAGCCTTAAAATTAGTTGTTAGATGAACTTGAGTATAAATCGATCGAAAATTAATGTTCACTAAAGGCGATATAAAATAAAAGATCGTAATAGTCATCTACAACACAATCCTAAATCAAAGTTCTCCAAACATGGTTGATTATAGGTTAAAAATAGAAATTCAGGTGACACAGTTGCATTGTAGCCTTCAAATAAGGTGTTCACCGAAGTCGACATGAAATCGATGGAAATTCAACATTCACAAAATTGATAGAAAATAAAGGTTCTTAAGAGTCATCTGCAACATAATCTAAAATTAAACATCTCCAAACCTCATTGATTATGGATGAAAATTGGGAGTTCGCATGACAAAGCTATAAGGTAGCTTTAAAATCAAGTGTTAGACGAACAACCAATTAAATCAATCAAAAACAAATATTCACAAAAGCTGATATAAAATAAAGGATCCTAATAGTCATCTACAATACAATACTAAATTAAAGTTCTCCAAACACGGTTGATTATGGGTGAAAAATGGGAGTTCATGTGATATAGATGCAAGGTAGTCTTAAAATAAGGTATTCGATAAACTCGATATTAAATCAATGGAAATTCAACATTCACGAAAATCGGTATAAAATAAAGGTTCTTAATACACATCTACAATACAATCCTAAACCAAAGTTCTCCAAACATGGTTGATTATGGGTGAAAAATAGGAGTTCGCATGACATAGATGCAACGTAGCCATAAAATTAGGTCTTCGATGAACTCGACATTAAATCGATGGAAATTGGACATTCACGAAAACCAATAAAAAATAAAGGTTCTTATTAGACATCTACAACATAATTTAAACTCAAAGTTCTCCAAACCTGGTTGATTATGGGTGAAAAATGGTATTTCGCATGACACAACTAAAACGTAGCCTTAAAATCAAGTGTTAGAAGAACTTGGCTGTAAATTGATTGAAAATCAACGTTCACTAAAGGTGATATAAAATAAAGTATAGTAATAGTCATCGAAAAAACAATCCTAAATGAACGTACTGCAAACATTGTTGATTATGGGTGAAAAATGGGAGTTTGCGTTACATAGCTGGCCTTAAAATTAGGTGTACACCAAACTCAACAATAAATTGATGGAAATTCAACATTCACAAAAACTAACAAAAAATAAAAGTTTCTTAAAAGTTATCTACAACACAATCTAAAATGAAAGTTCTCGAAACCTTGATGATTATGGGTGAAAAATGGGAGTTCGTTTCACACAGCTGCAATGTAGCTTTAAAATCAGGTGTTAGATGAACATGGTTGTAAATTGATCAAAAAACAGCGTTCACGAAAGGAAATATAAAATGAAGGATCTTAACAGTCATCTAGAAGACAATCCTAAATCAATATTCTCCAAACATGGTTGATTATGGGTGAAAAATGGAAGTTTGCGTGACATTGATGAAAGATAACCTTAAATCAATTGTTCGTCGAACTTGATAATTAAATCGATGGAAATTCAACATTCACGAAAACTAATAGAAAATAAGGGATCTTAATAATAATGTATAACACAATCTAAAATCAAACTTCTCCAAAGCTGGTTGATTATGGGTGAAAAATGGGAGTTCGCATGACAATGCTGCAATGTAGCAATAAAATCAGGTGTTAGCCAAACTCGACTGTAAATCAATGGAAAATCAACATTCACAAAAGCTGATATAAAATAAAGGTTATTAATAGTCATCTACAACATAATAGAAAATCAAATTTCTCCAAACCTCATTTATTATGGTTGAAAAATGGGAGTTTGCAAGAAATAGCTGCAATTTAGCCTTAAAATTATGTGTTAGCCAAACTTGCCTAAAAATCGATGGAAAAACAATGTTCACAAAAACCAATAGAAAATAAAGGTTCCTAATAGTCATCTACAACACAATCTAAAATCAAAGTTATCCAAACTTAATTGATTACGGGAGAAAAATGGGGGTTTGCATTACACACTACAACGTAGCCTAAAATCAGATTTTAGCCGAACTTGACAGTAAATTGATGCAAAATCAATGTTCACAAATGTAATGCCCTAAATTTAACACTCAAAAAATAGTTAAGGACAAAACAAAAATTCCAAATTTCGTTCATTGATGCTTGCAAAACTCTCAAAATTTGCTACCAAAGTAGACACTACAAGAAAGCATCCAACTTTTGACCAATCATAAACTATAATTCTTTCAGTTAGATAACTAAATTGTTTAGACCATCATGTTATGTTCGATAAGGGACATGGAATCCACATCTCTGAGGTAGACTCAAATAGTTCAACCAACCCAAAATGAATTTGAAACATTAAATATAAGTCACATGTCAACAATAGCATATATATATATATATGTGTGTGTGTGTGTGTGTGTGTGTGTGTATCAGTAGTAATCACAAGAATAATAAGAGAACAAATCGTATGGGTCTGACATAGTCCTCGAAGGCTCATCTTAGACGACCTTGCCTACGTATGTATTTCGCAAAGGCACCGTAGTTTGACAATTGGACTTCAACCATCTCACCCATGGTTGGATAACAAATGGATATAATCCACTAGGTTAAAAGGGTGTTTCTTCTTCACTTATCGTTCGAATTTCAATTATACTACTGAAGAGGATTAGTACCAAGATATGGAGTAAAGTAATAATTAAACACACTTGCACGGTAGTGCCGCAAGGTAAAGCAATATGCTAAGAAGAATTTAGGTGACTCTAATAGGTAATCATGAGATAGAAATATCACTTATTTAGATTGTTGAATAAACATTCACAAAATAGAGTTTCATCCAAACAAGATCAATTACACCATAAATAAGTAAATACTAATACAATGGGATTAATTAGTTTATTTCATTGGATAAAACCCATTAACTGGTCCTAACTAGTTTTCCCTTGAATCCAAATTATGGGGTTGAAGGTCTTAACCAACATTAGTTTCTTAGGAGTTCAATTTCATCCAACCAAGTTATCTTCATTCAATTAATGCAAGATAAAAGTACTTAAAGAGTTGTAATTTCTTTTGAAATATAAAACAAAAGAAAATAAGATGATTTTCTAGATCATATAAATCAATTTATAACAATTATCTGCAGATTGTAGCCAAAACGAGCAGTGGTGAAACAATTATAACTTTTATATTTCTTGTCCAAAATTAAATCTGGAAAGGGGAAAGGACGATAAATAAAACCCAGAAAACAATTGACATATTTCTAAAACATGCATGAGCTGTTTTTTCTGCAACCTAGTTCTCTAGTTTCACCCAAAATTTCAAAATAGCCTAACAAAATAACTTATATTTCAATACTATACCCGAGCTATGTGTCATGACCGTTATCTAAAGGATGTATATACAACTATGCTATAATCTCTATACCATTAGTCTACATAGTAGGACAACTTGTTTACAATTAGTGGAATCTATATTTGTATACATTAATAATGTAGAAAGACAATGTTGAATACATACAAAAAAAGAGTATAGAGTTCCAATAGAATCTACATATTTACTTACTATGGAAATGCAAAGCTCTTTTGCCAATAAAGATTAATTTCTAATGAAAGAAGATCAAGTAGCAAGGGTAATTCAAAAATAAAATATGAACTCTAATAATAATAATCGACTTTCTCCCTATATCTCCATTTTCCAAGATACATTATATATGGAAACTTTTGGGCACATCAACTCTTTCACAAAACTCCTCAGATAAATTATTTCACTAAATTTATAACAATAGAAAACTCATAAATAGATTTATTGAATAGGTTTTAGAATTTTAATTCAACACAAAGACGAATATAAAACAAAGAGGGAACATATATAAAAATACTCATTAGAAAAGAGCAGCTTCTAAATGACCATAACTTTCATGTTACTAAGCCAAATTTCAAAATTCAAAATGTTCTAGAACGATGGAGGAATGAAAGACAAAACCCATAAGTATTATTGCAAAAATCCCTACCATGCACTAGCAGTTTTATCGTATTTGACTTAGCTTACTGAAAAACAGCAGTTTGACCAAATAATAGTCTTATCTCTTATTTCTAACTTTCAATATTAACTCTTTTTTGACTAATTGATAACTATTTGATCATCATAATCAGAATGGAAAATAAAAATTAATTGAATAAAAAAATTATTTATGATAATAACTCTGTTATCTAAGAAAAATAAATAAAAATAAAAATAAAAATAATAATAATACAAATCATGATGTATAACATCTATTCAAAGAGATGATCAACAATTATCAAAACATTTCCATACCATATTGCAATTACAATTCTAGCATGGTTATCATCTTATTCTTGAATCTGTCTTGTTGAGTAGCACTTGGAGTAACATTGCTCTCTCATTTAAAATTCATTTAAACCTTTTTAAATATGTTGACTTCCAAGTACCCTTGGGACCAAACAGATCAAGTTTTTAAAATCCTTGTATATACTAGAAGCTTGCATGCAGCAAATAGCAATTAAAATTAATTTTTAAGAGATAAAAAAAAGACAAAATGGAAAAAGATTACAAACTTAAAATTTAAATTTGGGAGTTATAGATCTTATGCTCTGATTAGATGTAATAATTGCCAGATAAGCAATAAATTTAACTGAGAGCTGTACAAAAATGTGTAGAACATTAGATATGATTATGGAATTTATTTTTATTTTTATTTTTAAATCACCCAATACAAATGTGGCTGGATATGCCAATTATAAAATACATATATTCAATTATTTATAAACCTCCAAGCATATAGCATAATATTAATTATAGAAGATACTGCAGATAATTTCAAACAATCAAAATATCATCTCAGCAATTACAAATAGATTATTAATGGTTCAAACAAGAAATGAAGATTATCTTCATATATAATTTCTGCTTGTGTCCTGAGTTCGAGAATTGGTTAAAGCTATCTACAATTTTGCATATCATTAAATATGGACATGTCGAGCAAGAATCTATTCTCCAATAGCAAGTCTTGGTGGTTCAATCGAGGAAAACTGACACTATGGACTGTCTTCAAAATTTGAACAATTTATCTCCTAATGAAAAGCATAACCTTTTTTAAAGTCAACCGAATTTTAATTCAGATGAGGCTTTAAATGTCTCAGTGTTCATTTATAAAAATACTCATACATACGTTTGTCAAAAAAACATGTATAAATGTGTGTACATACCAGACATATATTGTAGAAAAAGAAAAACATAATATATATGTATTTGTAGGGCGCACCTAGTACATTTTGATTCCAGAACAAAGACTATTATTATTGTAATCCATCATTTTATGTTTTCTGTGCTTCATTCTCTAGCATAACTGCAGACTCATTGTTAGCACGCTAAGTCTGAAATAAAAGAACTACTGTGCTGAAATATTAATTCTGGGTCTGGCTTTTACTTTGGCAATCTACTTGGTTAGTTATTTAGCGCCATTTGAGGAAGGAAGTTAGGGGGCAACTAGTCGAATGGAAGTGAGTAAGCAGTATCAATGATTATGGCAAAGATAACTGCATGGAAGGAGATATCCACATCCACATGGAATTAGTGGGGAATAAGGAGATATCCACATCCACATGGAATTAGTGGGCAAAATGAACATTCCCATGGAATTTTAATATGGTGTTTTTTTTCTTCATACCTGTAGCAGCATATGCTATTGTTGCTACCATCGCGCGGATAAAGTTTATTCACATAGAGCTACATATACTAGAGTATGGTTGGACAATACACGAGGTTTAATTATTTATTTATTTATTTTCATCTCATGAACTTTATTGTTAGTGGAGTAAGGGCCGTTAAATTTGGATATCACAATGCATTTGCGTTCCAGCCAAGTGTTTTTACAATAGTGCCACTAGATCTGCCAAGAATATTGTTCTTTTCATCCTATACATTGCTTGTTCTATTTTGGGCAGAGATATACTCTCAAGAAAGAAGCCTTCTCACTGAGAAACTTCAGCCAACATATGATGCAATCCATTTTATTCGACGCTATTTTTTTTTGCAACATTCAGTTTTATACATTTTTAGACAACTGCTTTCTGTGAAAGCTCAAAGAAAAATAGAATTTTTATCACAACATAACTCATATAGCCCATGGAGTCTAAAACAGAAGTTAACTCCTTTAGAAGTTAAATTCCAGAGCACATACACATTATGAGCGTAATTATGCATGATTAGCATGAAGGTCAAATCTGTTCCAACTGGGTGCACTAATCCTCTATTGATTCTCAATGCTCAGAAGAAAATTCACACCATCTTCCTACCAAATTTCATCAGCAATCTTTTATTTCCTAACAACCTTTGAGGTTCCTCTCGGAAGAACAAAAACCTCCCCCGCCTAATTATCTCCTCACCATTTTGGTGAATAGTGCTGAAACATCACCCCAATTTTTTTTCCACCAATCACTTCAAATTACATATCCTACAATCTTCCCCCACACTTCACCGCCATGACATGATAAAAATGTGTCAAGAAAGGTAAGGCATTTTAGACTATTTTACCCCCTTTTGTCACATCTGTGACAACGACGAATAATTATTGCATGAAATGCATTCCTCCCATGCTTTTCCCAACTACGTTCAATCAATGCATCTGTGTGAATCCTCCCCTCTGTTGTTGTCGTATTTACTCTGCTACCTATTGGTTTTGCCAAGGGCCAAGTACCTCATCACTTCCTTACCAAAGTCATCAATGCATAGCCCATAACTACGTAACAAAGAACCAACCACCCAAAGATTTCCAATCCCTTTTGAAATCCAACAAAACATGATTATTCTCATTAGTTATTGATTATTACTGATGCTGTTATTATTCAATTTTATGTGACATTTAAGAAAGCTATCTATGTTTAACGTGTAGGTGAATTAATAATATTATTATCTTAACAAATTATTATATGATTTATTAATAATAATATTATTATTATGGATTCAAATAACAATAATATTTATTATTTTAGGATATTAAATAATAATAATCTTATTAATATTATTGCCATAAGATTCATAACAATACATATCACTATGGTTTAATTTTCATATATGTGTATATGTATAAGACATTATTAATTTATTCAAATATTATTAGCACATGTATAAAAGCATAATACGTTTGTTGTAATTTTTGACCAATTCTATGGTAGCATGTTAATTCAACCTATTGTTATTTAGAAAAATATACTCACGATACAAGAAAGGTATTTGCAATTGTAGGACAAAAGTTGATAGAAAATAAAGGTTCCTAATAGTCATCTAAAACACTATCTAAAATCATATTTCTCCAAATTTTGTTGATTATGGGTGACAAATGGGAGTTCGCATGGCACAACTACAACATAGCCTTAAAATCAGGTGTTATCCGAACTTCACTGTAAATCGATGGAAAATCAACGTTCACCAAAGCCAATAGAAAATAAACGTTCCCAATAGGCATCTACAACACAATATAAATCCAAAGCTCTCCAAACTAGAGTGAAAAATGGTAGTTCTCATCACATAACTGCAACGTAGCCTTTAAATCAGGTGTTAGCCGAACTTTGTTGTATATCAATAGAAAATAAAGGTTCCTAATATTCATCTACAACACAATCCTAAATCAAAGTTCTCCAAACATGGTTCATTATGGGTGAAAAATGGGAGTTTGCATGACATAGCTCCAATGTAGGCATAAAATCAAGTGTTATGCGAATTCGATTGTAAATAGATGGAAAATCAACGTTCACAAAACCCGATAGAAAATAAAGGTATAGTCATATACAACACAATCTAAAATCAAAATTCTCAAAATTTGGTTGATTATGGTAGAAAATGGGAGTTTGCATTACACAACGTGGCTTAAAATCAAGTGTTAGCGTAACTCGCTTGTAAATCAATGGAAATTCAACATTCACAAAAATTGATAGAAAAAAAGGTACTTAATAGTCATCTACAACACAATCTAAAATCAAACTCCTCCAAACCTAGTTGAGTATGGGTGAAAAATGGGAGATTGAATGGCCCAGTTGCAACGTAGCCTTCAAATTAGGAGTTAGCCGAACTTTGCTGTAAATCGATCAAAAATCAACGTTCACGAAATGTGATATAAAATAAAGGATCCACATGGTCATCAAAAACGCAATCCTAAATCAATGTTCTCAAAACATGGTTGATTATGAGTGAAAAATTGGAGTTCACATGACACAGCTACAACGTAGCCTTAAATCAAGTATTTGGCGAACTCGACAATAAATCGATGGAAATTCAACATTCATGAAAATTGATAGAAAATAAAGGTTCTTAATAGTCATCTACAACACTATCTAAAATCGAACTTCTCTAAACCTAGTTGATTATTGGTGAAAAAAGGGAGTGTGAATGACACAAATGCAACGTAGCCTTAAATTCAAGTGTTAGACAAACTTGGCTATACTTCGATCGAAAATCATCGTTCACAAAAGGTGATGGTAACAGAGACAAAAAAATTGAAACTTTTATAGAAAATTTTGAGAAATGGGTTTTGTAGAGAATGCCATTCCAAGTACACCAAGATCGTCCGTTTTTCGAAGAACTTATTTTTGACTAACATGCGAGAACCCTTCAAAAATAGAATCTACGAAATAATTTTTTTTGGGAAAAATTGAAGATATGGGTTTTGCAAGGGCTCTTGTGCTAAAGAGACATAGATTGTCCATTTTATTTTTTTAAAGTTCTTGAAAACAATAGATTTTTTTAAAAAGTAGTAGTAGAGGTAATAGAGGCAAAAAATTTGAATCTTCTTAAGAAAAAACTGAGAAATGGGTTTTGTAGAGAATGCCATTCTAAGTACACCCAGATTGTCCGTTTTTCGAAGATCTGATTTTTCACCAACATGCAAGAACCCCTCAAAAATAGAATCTATGAAACAATTTTTTTTTGGAGATTTCGAAGATATGGGTTTTGCAGGTGCTCATGATTTTTTATTATGGTTGAAAAATGGGAGTTCACATGACACAACTGCAACATAGCCTTAAAATCAATTGTTATACGAACATGGCTGTACTTCACTCAAAAATCAACATTCACGAAATCTGACATAAAATAAAGGTTCCTTATAGTCATCTACAACACAATCTAAAATCAAATTTCTGCAAACCTTGATGATTATTGGTGAAAAATGGGAGTTCGCATGAAACAGCTGAAACCTAGCGTGACGCGATAAAAAGGGAGTTCACGTGACACAAATGCAACGTAGCCTTAAAATAAGGTCTTCACCAAACTCGACATTAAATATAGAAAATAAAGGTTCTTAATAGTAATTTACAACATAATCTAAAACCAATGTTCTGCAAACCTGGTTGATTATGGATGAAAAATGGGAGTTCGCATGACACAATTTCAATTTAGCCTTAAAATTAGGTGTTACACGAACTTGGTTGTAAATCAATCAAAAACCAACGTTCACGAAAGGCGATAAAAAATAAAGTATCCTAATAGCCATCTACAACACAATCCTAAATCGAATTTCTCCAAACATTGTTGATTATGGGTGAAAAATGGGAGTTCTAATGACACAATTGCAACGTAGCCTTAAAATTAGGTGTTCACCTAACTCGACATTAAATCGATGAAAATTTAGCATTCACGAAAACCAATAAAAAATAAAGGTTCTTAATAGTCATCTACAACATAATCTAAAACCAAACTTCTCTAAACTTGGTTGATTATGGGTGGAAAATTGGAGTTCGCATGACACAGCTAGAAAATAGCCTTAAAATCAAGTGTTATACGAATTTGGTTGTTATTCGATAAAAAATAAACGTTCACGAAAGGCGATCTAAAGTAAGGGATCCTTATATTCATCTATAACAGAATCCTAAATCAAAGTTCTCCAAACATGGTTAATTATGGGTGAAAAATGGGAGTTCACGTGACACAGATGCAATGTAGCCTTAAAATCATGAGATAGACGAACTTGGCTATAAATCGATGAAAAATCAATTTTCACAAAAGTCGATATAAAATAAAGGATCCTAATAGTCATCTAAAATACAATCCTAAATCAAAGTCCTCCAAACATGGTTGAATATGGTTAAAAATGGGACTTTGTGTGACACAACTGCAATGTAGCCTTAAAATGAGGTGTTCATCAAACTCTACATTAAATCGACGGAAATTAAACATTGACAAAAACTGTTAGAAAATAAAGGTTTTTAATAGTCATCTACAACACAATCCAAAATCAAACTTACCCAAACTTGGTTGATTATGGGTGAAAATTTGGAGTTCGCATTCAATCGAAAATGAACGTTCACGAAAGTTGATATAAAATAAAGGATCCTAACTGTCATGTACAACACAATCCTAAATCAAAGTTCTCCAAACATGGTTGATTATGGGTTATAAATGGGAGTTCACATGACACAATTGCAACGTAACCTTAAAATTTGGTGTTCACCGAACTCGACATTAAATCAATGGAAATTCAACATTCACGAAAATCGATATAGAATAAAGGTTCTTAATAGTCATCTACAACACAACCTAAAATAAAAGTTCACCAAACCTAGTGAATTATGGGTGAAAAATGGGAGTTCGCAAGACATAGCTACAATTTAGCTTTAAAATAAGGTGTTAGATGAACTTCATTGTAAATCAATTGAAAATCAACGTTCACGAAAGATGATATAAATTAAAGGATCCTCATAGTCTTGTACAACACAATCTTAAATCGACAGAAAATCAACGTTCATGAAAACAGATAAAAAATAAAGCTTACTAAAGTCATCTACAACACAATCTAAAATCAAAGTTCTTCAACCTTTTTTTAATTTAGGTTTGAAATGGGAGGTCGCATGACACAACTCAAACGTAGCTTTAAAATCAGGTTTTATCTAGAACATATATAAAATCAAAGTTCTCCAAACCTGATTGATTATGGGTGAAAAATGGGCGTTTGCATGAAATTCTTACAACGTAGCCTTAAAATCAGGTGTTAGTCGAACTTGCTTGAAAATCGATGGAAACTCAATGTTTACGAAAGCCAATAGAAAATAAAGGTTCTTAATAGTCATCAAAGTCTAAAACCAAATTTATTCAAACTTCGTTGATTATGGGAGAAAAATGGGGGTTCGCATCACTCACTACAACATAGCCTAAAAATCAGATGTTAGCCGAACTTGACTATCAATTGAAGCAAAATCAATGTTCACAAAAACTGATAGAAAATAAATGTTCCTAATAGTCATCTAAAACATAATCTAAAATCAAATTTCACCAAATTTGGTTGATCATTGGTGAAAAATGGGAGTTCGCATGGCATAGCTAATAAATGTTCAGAAAAGTCGATAGAAAATAAAGGTTCCTAATGGTCATCTACAACACAATCTTAAATCAAAGTTCTCCAAACATGGTTAATTATGGGTGAAAAATGGGAGTTTGCTTGACATAGTTGCAATGTAGGCATAAAATCAGGTGTTATGTGAACTCAATTGTAAATTGATGGAAAATCAACATTCACAAAACCCGATAGAAAATAAGGGTTCCTAATAGTCATATACAACACAATCTAAAATCAAAATTCTCCAAACTTGGTTATTTATGGGAGAAAAATGGAAGTTCGTATGACATAGCTACAATGCACCTTAAAATTAGGTGTTAGCCAAACTTGGGTGTAAATCGATGGAAAATCAACATTCATGAAAGCTGATAACAGAGGCAAATTTTTTGAATCTTGTTAAGAAAAATCTGAGAAATGGGTTTTGTAGAGATTGTTGTTCTGAGTAAACCCAGATCATTCGTTTTTCAAATAAATTATTTTTCACCAACATACAAGAACCCCTCGAAAATAGAATCTATGAAACAATTTTTTTTGGGAAAAGTCGAAGATATGGGTTTTAAAGGGGCTCGTGTGCTAAAGGGACCCAAATCGTCCATTCTTTTTATAAAAATAAGTTGTTTTTGAAAAGTAGTAGTAGAGGTAAAAGAGGCAAATTGTTTGAATATGCTTAAGGAAAATCTGAGAAATGGGTTATGTAGAGAATGTCGTTCTGAGTAGACCGACCCAGTTCGTCCGTTATTCGAAAAATTGATTTTTCACCAACATGCAAGAACTCTAAAAAATAGACTCTAAAAAAAAAATTCTTTTGAAAACTGGAAGGTATGGGTTTTGTAGGTGCTCGTGTGGTAAAGAGACCTAGATCGCCCGTTTTTAAAAAAAAATAAGTTGTTGAAATATATATTTTTTTGAAAAGTAAAAGCAGTAGAAGTAACATATGCAGAAAATTTTAATCTTGTTAAGAAAAACTGAGAAATGGGTTTTGTAGAGAATGCCAATCAAAATACACCCAGATCGTTCGTTCTTCAAAAGACTGATTTCTCACCAAAATGCACGAACCCCTCAAAAATTGAATTTACGAAACAATATTTTTTTGGAGATATCAACGATATGGGTTTTGTAGGTGCTTGTGTGCTAAAATGACCCAGATCGTCCATTTTTTGAAAAAATAAGTTTTTTTTTTAAAAGTATTAGTAGAGGTATAGAGGCTAATTTTTTGAATCTTTTTAAGAAAAATATGAGAAATGGGTTTTGTAGAGAATGTCGTTCTGAGAAAACCCAAATTGTCTGTTTTTCAAAAAACTAATATTTCACCAACATGCAATAAATCCTCAAAAATAGAATCTAAGAAACAAAATTTTTTGGGAAAAATCGAAGATATGGGTTTTGTAGGTGCTCGTGTGCTAAAAAGACCCAAATCGTCCATTTAAAAAAAAAAAGTTGTTTTTGAAAAAGATAGACTTTTTTAAAAATTAGAAGTAGTTTAGGTTATAGAGGTAATTTTTTAATTTTTCTTAAGAAAAATCTAAGAAATGGGTTTTGTAGAGAATGTCTTTCTAAGTAAACCCTGATCATCCATTTTTTGAAAATTTGATTTTTCACCAAATGCAAGATTGATGAAAAATCAACATTCATGAAAGCCGATAGAAATAAAGGTTCCTAATTGTCATATACAACGAAATCTAAAATTAAAGTTTTTCAAACTTGGTTGACTATGGGTTGAAAATGGGGGATGGCATGACACAACTGCAACTTAGCCTTAAATCAGGTGTTAGAGGAGCTTGTCTGTAAATAGATGGAAAATCAACATTCAAAGAAGCGAATTGAAAAGAAAGGTTCCTAATAGTCATCTATAACACAATCTTAAATTAAAGTTTTTCAAGCATGGTTGATTATGGGTCAAAAATGGGAGTTTGCATGACACAGTTGTAACGTAGCCTTAAAATGAGGTGTTAGTCGAACTCAGTTATAAATCGATGGAAAATCAATGTTCATGAAACTCGATAGAAAATAAATTTTCCTAATAGTCATCTACACAAATCTAAAATCATTTTTTTCCAAGCTTAGATGATTATGCAAGAAAAATGAGAGTTTGAATGACACAACTACAAAATAGCCTTAAAATGAGCTGTTAAACAAACTCGATCGTAAATCAATGGAAAACTAAAGTTCACAAAAGTCGATAGAAAATAAAGGTTCCTAATAGTCATCTAGAAAACAATCTAAAATCAAATCTCTCCTAACTTGGTAGATTTTCATAGACTTCAAATCAGGTGTTAGACAGACTTGGTTGAAAATCAATCTAAAAGATCCTTATAGTCATCTAAAAAAAAATCCTAAATCAAAGTTCTCCAAACATTGTTGATTATGGGTGAAAACTGGGAGTTCACATTACACAGTTGCAACATAGCCTTAAAATCAAGTGTTCACCAAACTCAAAATTAAATTGTTGGAAAATCAACATTCACGAAAATTGATAAAAGAAAATAAAGGTACTTAATAGTCATCTACAATATAATCTAAAATCAAACATCTCCGATTCTAGTTGATTATGGGTGGAAAATGGGATTTCACATGACGCAGGTGGAACATAGCCTTAAAATCAAGTGTTATACAAACTTGGTTACATAATTCGATCAAAAATAAAAGTTCACGAAAGGCGATATAAAATAAAGGATCCTTATATTCATCTACAACACAATCCTAAATCAAAGTTCTCCAAACATGGTTAATTATGGGTGAAAAATGGTATTTCCTGTGACACAGTTGCAATATAACCTTAAAATTAGGTGTTCACTGAACTCGACATTAAATCAATGGAAGTTCAACATTCACGAAAACTAATAGAAAATAAAGGTTCTTAATAGTCATCTACAACGCAATCTAAAATCAAAGTTCTCTAAACCTTGATGATTATGGGTGAAAAACGAGAGTTCGCATGACACAACTGAAACCTAGCCTTAAAATCAGGTGTTAAACAAACTTGGTTGTTCTTCAATTGAAAATCACGATTCACGAAATAAAATATAAAATAAAGAATCCTTATAGTCATCTACAAGACAAACATAAATAAAACTTATCCAAACATGGTTGATTATGGGTAAAAAATGGGAGTTCGCGTGACTCAGATGCAACATAGCCTTAAAATATGCTGTTCACCGAACTCGATATTAAATCGATGGAAATTCAACATTCACTAAAATCGATAAAAAATAAAGGTTCTTAATACTCATCTACAACACAATCTAATATCAAAGCTCTCAAAACCTAGTTGATTATGGGTGAAAGATTGGAGTTCGCATGGCACAACTACAATGTAGCCTTAAAATTAGGTGTTAGACAAACTTGGTTGTAAATCGATCGAAAATCAACATCTACGAAAGGCGATAAAAAATAAAGGATCTAATAGTCATCTACAACATAAACCTAAATCAATGTTCTCCAAAGACGGTTGATTATGGGTTAAAAATGAGAGTTTGCATGACATAGCTGCAACATAGCCTTAAAATCGGGTGTTCACTGAACTCGACATTAAATTGATTGAACTTCAACATTCACAAAAACTGATAGAAAATAAAGGTTCTTAATAGTTATCTTCAACATAATCTAAAATCAAACTTCTCCAAACATGGTTGATTATTGGTGAAAAATGGGAATTCGCATGGCATAGCTAAAACATAGGCTTAAAATCAAGTGTTTGACGAACTTGGCTGTAAATCGATCAAAAATCAACATTCATTAGAGTCAATATAAAATAAAGGATCCTAATAGTCATCTAGAACACAATACTAAATCAATGTTCTCCAAACATGGTTGATTGTGGGTTAAAAATGGGAGTTCGCGTGACACAGTTGCAACGTAGCCTTAAAATCAGGTGTTCTTCGAATTTGACATTAAATCAATGGAAATTCAATATTCATGAAAACTTACATAAATTAAAGGTTCTTAAAAGTCTACAAGACTATCTAAAATCAAACTTCTCCAAAGCTAGTTCATTATGGGTGACAAATGGGAGTTCTTATGACATAGCTGCAACGTAGCCTTAAAACCAAGTGTTAGACGAACTTGATTTTAAAAATGATCAAAAATCAACATTCACAAAAGGCGATACAAAATAAAGGATCTTAATAGTCATCTACAACTAAAAACGTATCCTTAAAATCACGTGTGCATCGAACTTAACATTAAATCGATCGAAAATAAAATAAAGAATCCTAATAGTTATCTACAACACAATTCTAAATCAAAATCTCCAAACATTGTTGATTATGGGTGAAAAATGGGAGTTCACACGACACAGCTGCAAGGTAGCCTTAAAATTAGAAGTTCACTAAACTCGACATTAAGTCGATGGAAATTCAACATTCACAAAAAAAGATAGAAACTAAGGTTCTTAATAGTTCACATGACACAGTTGTAATGTAGCCTTAAAATTAGGTGTTAGATGGACGTGGCTGGAAATTGATTGAAAATCAACGTTCACAAAAGGCGATATAAAATAAAGGGTCCTAATAGTCATCTACAACATAATCCTAAATGAAATTTCTCCAAAGATGGTTTATTATGGGTGAAAAATGGGAGTTTGTGTAACACAACTACAATGTAGCCTTAAAATAAGGTGTTCACCAAACTCGACATTAAATCGATCGAAATTCAATATTCACAAAAACTGATAGAAAGTAAAGGTTCCTAATGTCATATACAACATAATTTAAAATCAAACTTCTCCAAACTTGCTTGATTATGGGTGACAAATGGGTGTTCGCATGACACAACTGCAACGTAGCTTCAAAATTAGATGTTAGAAGAATTTGGTTGTAAATGGAAATTCAACATTCATGAAAATCAAGAGAAAATAAAGGTTCCTAATAGTCATTAACAAAACAATCTACTATCATAGTTCTCCAAACCTAGTTGATTATGGGTGAAAAACAGGAGTTCGCATGACATAGCTGCAATATAGCCTAAAAATCAGCTATTAGATGAACTTGGCTATAAATCAATCGAAAATCAATGTTCACGAAAGGTGATGTAAAATAATGGATCCTAATAGTCATCTACAAAATAATCCTAAATCAAAGTTCTCCGAACTAGTTGATTATGCGTGAAAAATGGGAATTCACATGACACAGTTGCAATGTAGCCTTCAACTCACGTATTCGCCAAACAGAACATTAAATGGATGGAAATTCAACATTCACAAAAATCTATACAAAATAAAGGTTCTTAATAGTCATCTATAGTAAAATATAAAATCAAACTTCTCCAAACCTTTTTGATTATAGGTCAAAAATGGGAGTTCGCATGTTACAATTGCAACGTTAAAATCAGGTGTTAGACGAAATTGGCTCTAAATCAATTGAAAATGAACTTTTAGGAAAGTCGATATAAAATAAAGGATCCTATGTGTAATCTACAACACAATCCTAAATCAAACTTTTTCAAAAAATGGTTGATTATGGGTGATAAATGGGAGTTCACATGACACAGCTGCAATGTAGTCTTAAAATCAAGTGTTAGATGAACTTGGTTGTACTACAATCAAAAATCAATGTTCACAAAAGGCGATATAAAATAAAGGATTCTTATAGTCATCTACAACACAATCTAATAGGAATTAACATGACACTGCTGAAACGTAGCGTAAAAATTAGGTGTTAGACAAAGTTGGCTCTAAATCGATAAAAAATCAATGTTCATGAAAGGAGATATAAAATAAAGGATCCAAATAGTCATCTAAAAACACAATCCTATGTGAAATTTCTGGAAACATGGTTGATTATGTGTGAAAAATGGGAGTTCACATGACACAATTGCAACTTAGCCTTAAAATTAGGTCTTCACCAAACTCGACATTAAGTCTAGAAAATAAAGGATCTTAATAGTCATCTACAACACAATCTAAAATCAACGTTCTCCAAACCTAGTTGATTATTGGTGAAAAATGGGAGTTCGCATGACACAATTTAAATGTAGCCCTAAAATCAGGTTTTAGACAAACTTGGTTGTAAATCGATTAAAACTCAACATTAATGAAAGGTGATATAAAATAAAGGATCCTAATAGCCATCTACAATAGAATCATAAATTAAAGTTCTCAAAACATGGTTGATATTGTTGAAAAATGGGAGTTTTGTGACACAGCTGCAATGTAGCCTTAAAATGCGTTGTTCATCAAACTCAACATTAAATCGATGGAAATTAAACATTAACAAAAACTGTTAGAAAATAAAGGTTCGTAATACTCATCGACAACACAATTTATACTAAAACTTCTCCAAACATGGTTGATTATGGGTGAAAATTGGGAGTTCGCATTCAATCGCAAATGAATGTTCACGAAAGTCGATATAAAAAAAAGGATCCTATTTTTCATCTACAACACAATCCTAAAACAAAGTTGTACAAACATGGTTAATTATAGGTGATAAATAGGAGTTCACATGACACAATTGCAACATAGCCTTAAAATTAGGTGTTCGCCGAACTCGACATTAAATCAATGAAAATTCAACACTCATGAAAACCGATACAAAATAAAGGTTTTTAATAGTCATCTACAACACAAGCTAAAATAAAAGTTCACCAAACCTAGCGGATTATGGGTGAAAAGTGGGAGTTCACAAGACATAGCTACAATGTAGCCTTAAAATCAGGTGTTAGACGAACTTGGCTGTAAATGGATCAAAAATTAAAGTTCACTAAAGGTGATATAATATAAGGGATCCTAATAGTCATCTACAACATAATTAAAATTCAAAGTTCTCCAAACATGGTTGATTGTGGGTGAAAAATTGGAGTTCACGTGACATAGCTGCAACGTAGCCTTAAAGCCAGGTGTTATACGAGCTTGGCTATAAATTGATAAAAAATCAATGTTCACGAAAGACGATATAAAATAAAGGATTCTAATAGTCATGTACCAATCTTATATCGATAAAAATTCAACGTTCATGAAAACTGATAAAAAATAAAGCTTACTAAAGTCATCTACAACACAATCTAAAATGAAAGTTTTTCAAACTTTATTTAATATAGGTTTAAAATGGTAGGTCACATGACACAGCTCGAACGTAACCTTAAAATCAGGTGTTATCTACAACAGAATATAAAATCAAAGTTCTGAATTGTTATTTACAACATAATATAAAATCAAAGTTCTCCAAACCTGATTGATTATGGGTGAAAAATGGGGGTTTGCATGAAATAGTTACAACATAGCCTTAAAATCAATGGAAAATCAATGTTCATGAAAGCCAATAAACGTTCCTAATAGTCATCTACAACATAATCTAAAATCAAATTTATCCAAACTTCATTTATTATGGGAGAAAAATGGGAATTCGCATCACTCACTACAACATAGCCTAAAAATCAGATGTTAGTTGGACTTGACTGTAAATTGATGCAAAATGAATGTTCACAAAAATCGATAAAAAATAAATGTTCCTAATAGTCACCTAAAACACAATCTAAAATCTAATTTCTCTAAATTTGGTTGATTATTGGTGAAAAATGGGAGTTCGCATGGTGAAGCTACAACATAGCCTTAAATCAGGTGTTAGTCGAACTTCACTATAAATCGATTGAAAATCAACGTTCACAAAAGTCGATAGAAAATAAACGTTCCTAATAGGCATCTACAACAAAATATTAAATGAAAGCTCTGCAATCTTTGTTGATTATGGGTGAAAAATGGGAGTTCGCATGATACAACTGCAACGTAGACTTAAAATTAGGTGTTAGCCGAACACTACTGTAAATCAATGGAAATTAAATGTCCACAAAAGTTGATAGAAAATAAAGGTTCCTAATAGTCATTTACAACACAATCCTAAATCAGAGTTCTCCAAAAATGGTTGATTATGGGTAAAAAATGGGAGATCGCATGACATAGCTTCAACGTTCTGAGTAGACGCACTTTGTTCGTAGAGAATGTCGTTTTGAGTAGACCCACATCGTTAGTTTTTTGAAAAAATAAGTTGTTGAAATATATATTTAAAAAAAAAGTAAAAGCAGTAGATGTAAGAGACACAAATGTTTTCAATCTTCTTAAGAAAAATTAAGAAATGGGTTTTGTAGAGAATGCCATTCCAAATATACCTAGATCATCCGATCTTCGAAAAACTGATTTTTCACCAACATGCAAGACTCTCAAAAATAAAATATACAAAATAATTTTTTTTGGGAGAAATCGAAGATATGGGTTTTGCATGTGTTCGTGTGCTAAAGAGACAAAAAAATTCTGTTTTTGAAAAATTAAGTTGTTTTTCAAAAAGATAGTTTTTTTTTTTTAAATTAGAAGTAGTAGAGGTATAAAAGCCAAGTTTTTGAATCTTTTCCAGAAAAATCTGAGAAATGGGTTTTGTAGAGAATGTAACAAGTAAAAAACTCAAATCGTCCATTTTTGGAAAAATAGAATTTTCACCAAATGCAAAGACACATCAAAAACTGAATCTACGATTTTTTATTTTGTTTTGAAAAATCGAAGATATAGGTTTTGGAGGTGCTTATGTGATAAAGAGACCCAGATTCTCCATTTTATGAAAAAATAAATTGTTATTGAAAAAGGGATTTTTTTGAAAACTAGAAGTAGTAGAGGTAATAGAGGTAATTTTTTTAAATCTTCCTAAGAAAAAATAGAATATACAAAAAAAAAAAATTTGTGGAAAATTCGAAGAAATAGGTTTCATAGGTGCTCGTGTGCTAAAGAGACCCAGTTTGCATGACACAACTACAACGTAGCCTTAAAATCAGGTGATAGATGGACTTGTCTGTAAATTGATCGAAAATAAACATTTATTTAAGGCGATGTAAAATAAAGGATCCTAATAGTCATCTACAACACAATCCTTAATCAAAATTCTTGAAACATTGTTGATTATGTGTGAAAAGTGGGAGTTCACATCACAAAGTTGCAATGTAGCCTTAAAATCAGGTGTTCGCTGAACTCGACATTAAATCAATGCAATAATAAAGGATCTAATAAATATCAACAACACTATCCGAAATAAAAGTTCTCCAAAAATTGTTGATTATGGGTGACAAGTGGAAATCTGTGTGACAAAACTGAAACGTAGCCTTTAAATCAGGTGTTAGCCAAACCTAGCTGTAAATCGATCAAAAATCAACGTTGACGAAATACAATACAAAATAAACGATCATTATAGATATCTACAACACAATCCTAAATCAAAGTTTTCCAAACACTGTTGATTATGGGTGAAAAGTGGGAGTTCATGTGACACAACAACAACCTACCCTTAAAATCAGGTATTCGGCGAACTCGACATTAAATCGATGGAAATTCAACATTCATAAAAATTGATAGAAAATAAAAATTCTTAATGACTATCTACAACACAATCTAAAATCAAACTTCTCCATACCTGGTTGATTATCAGTGAAAAATGGAAGATTGAATGACACAGCAGCAATGTAGCCTTGAAATTAGGAGTTAGCCAAACTTGATTTTAAATCGATCGAAAATCAACGTTCATGAAATGCGATATAAAATAAAGGACCATAAGAGTCATCTAGAACACAATCGTAAATCAAAGTTCTCCAAACATGGTTGATTATGGGTGAAAAATGGGAATTCGTGAGACACAACTGCAATGTAGCCTTAAAATCAAGTGTTCGGCAAACTCAACATTAAATCGATGGAAATTCAACATTCACGAAAGTCAATAGAAAATAAAGGTTCATAATAGTCATCTACAACACAATCTAAAATCAAACTTCTCCAAACTTGGTTGATTATGGGTGAAAAGTGGGTGTGCGCATGACACAACTGCAACACAGCCTTAAAATCAAGTCTTAGACGAACTTGGTTGTACTTCGATCAAAAATCAACATTCACAAAAGGAAATATAATATAAAAGATCCTTATAGTCATCTACAATACAATATAAAATCAAATTTCTCCAAACCTTGATGATTATGGATGAAAAATGGGGGTTCACATTACACGGTTGCAACATAGCCTTAAACTCGACTGTTAGAAAAACCTATCTCTAAATAGATCAAACATCAACGCTCACGAAAGGAAATATAAAATAAAGAATCATAATAGTCATCTAAAAGAAAAACCTAAATCAAGTTTCTCCAAACATGGTTGATTATGGATGAAAAATGGGAGATCGCGTGACAGATGCAAAGTAGCCTTAAAATCAAGTCTTTGCCAAACTCCATATTAAATTGATGGAAATTCAACACTCACAAAAACCATTAGAAAATAAAGGTTCTCAATAGTTAATAAGTACAACAGAATCTAAAATCAAAGTTCTCCAAACCTGGATGATTATGGGTGAAAAATGGGAGTTCACATGACACAGTTACAACATAACCCTAAAATTAGGTGTTAGATGAACTTGACTGTAAATTGATCGAAAATCAACATTCATGAAAGCTGATAGAAAATAAAGGATCCTAATAGTCATCTACAACACAATCCTAAGTGAAAGTTCTCCAAACATGGTTGATTATGGGTGAAAAATGGGAGTTCGCATGACACAACTGTAATGTAGCCTTAAAGTCAAGTGTTCACTGAACTCGACAGTAAATTGATGGAAATACAACATTCATGAAAGTCAATAGAAAATAAAGGTTCTTAATAGTCATCTACGACACAATCTAAAATTAAAGTTCCCCAAACCTTGATGATAATGGGTGAAAAAATAGATTTTGCATGACACAGCTGCAATGTAGCCTTAAAATTAGTTGTTAGATGAACTTGGTTGTGAATCGATTGAAAATCAATGTTCACGAAAGGTGATATAAAATAATGGATCCTAATAGTCATCTACAACAAAATCTTAAATCAAAGTTCTCCAAATATGGTTCATTATGGGTGAAAACTGGAAGTTCACATGACATTAATGCAATGTAGCCTTGAAATGAAATATTTGCCGAAGTTGACATTAAATCAACAGAAATTAAAAATTAACGAAAACCAATAGAAAGTAAAGCTTCTTAATAGTCATCTACAACAGTATCTAAAATCAAAGTTCTCCAAACCAGGTTGATTATGAGGGAAAAATGGGAGATTGCATTACATAACTGTAGTGTAGCCTTAAATTTAGGTGTTAGACGAACTTGGCTGTGAATCGATTAAAAATCAATGTTCACGAAAGGTGATATAAAATAATGGATCCTAAAAGTCATCTACAACAAAATCTTAAATCAAAGCTCTCCAAATATGGTTCGTTATGGGTGAAAACTGGGAGTTCACGTGACACTGATGCAACGTAGCCTTAAAATCAGGTGTTCGATGAACACGACATTAAATCGATAGAAATTCACCATTAACGAAAATCAATAGAAAAGAAAGGTTCTTAATAGTCATCTACAACACTATCTAAAATTCAAGTTAACCAAACCAGGTTTATTATGGGTGAAAAATGGGAGTTTGCATGACACAGCTGCAACATAGCCTTAAAATCAGGTATTAAACTAACTTGGTTGTAAATCGATCGAAAAATCAACGTTCACGAAAGGCGATATAAATAAAGGATCCTAATAGTCATCTACAACAAAATATTAAATCAAAGTTCTCCAAACATGGTTAATTATGGGTGAAAAATAGAACTTTGCATGAAACAGCTGAAATGTAGCCTCAAAACCAGGTGTTAGACTAACTTGGCTGTAAATTGATTGAATATCAACGTTGACAAAAGGCGATATAAAATAAAGGATCCTAATAGTCATCTAGAACACAACGCAAAATGGAAGTTCTCCAAGCATGATTGATTATGGGTGAAAAATGGGAGTTCGCTTGACATAGATGCAACATAGCCTTTAAAATCGGGTCTTCATCGAACTAAACATTTAATCATTGAAAAACCAACATCAGTAAACCAGCAAAAATTAAAGGTTGTTAATAGTCATCTACAACACAATCTAAAATAAAAGTTCACCAATGACAAGTTCGCATTACATGGTTGCAACATAGCCTTAAAATCAGGTCTTAGATGAACTTGGCTGGAAATTGATCAAAAATCAACGTTCACGAAAGGCAAAATAAAATAAATTATCCTAATATTCATCTACAACACAATCTTAAATTAAATTTCTCCAAACATGGTCGATTATAAGTAAAAAATGGGAGTTCTCATGACATAGATGGAATATAGAATTAAAATGAGGTGTTCATCGAACTCGACATTAAATCGATTAAAATTCAACATTCATGAGAACCAATAGAAAATTAAATTTCTTAATAGTCATCTACAACAGAATCTAAAATCTAAGTTCTCCAAATTTGGTTGATTATGGTTGAAAAATAGAAGTTCGCATGTCACAACTATAACCTAGCCTTAAAATTAGGTGTTAGACGAACTTGGTTGTAAATTGATTGAAAATAAATGTTAACGAAAGGCAATATAAATAAAGGATCCTAATAGTCATCCACAACATAATCTAGAATCTATGTTCTCGAAACTTGGCTGCTTATTGGTGAAAAAGGGGAGTTCGCATGACACAGCTATAACATAGCCTTAAAATGAGGTGTTAGAGGAACTTGACTATAAAAAAATTGAAAATCAACTTTTACAAAAGGTGATATTAAATAAAGGATCCTAATAGTCATCTGCAACACAATCCTAAATCAGAGTTCTCCAAACATGGTTGATTATTGGTGAAAAATGGGAGTTCGTGTGACACAGCTGCAACGTAGGCTTCAAATCTGGTGTTCGCCGAACTCAACATTAAATAGATAGAAATTCAACATTTACAAAAACCAATAGAAAATAAAGGTTCTTAATAGTCATCTACAAAAAAATCTAAAATCAAAGTTTTTTCAAACCTAGCTGATTATGAGTGTAAAATGGGAATTTGCATGACACAGCTGCAATAGAGCCTTAAAATCAAGTGTTAGATGAACTTGGTTGTATATCGATCGAAAATCAACATTCATGAAAGGTGATATAATATGTTTTCTTAGTATATCTGGAGGATAAAGGTTATTAAGTGTTTTGGCATTCTTAACCTTTTTTCTGATATCTCAAAACTTCTAGAATTGGAAGTAATAATACGAGTTCTTATTAGTTGTTGCAGGATCCAAACTCTTTATCTTATTGGTAGAATTGGGGTTCTTTTTTCTCTTAGAAGAATCATAATTCTTCTTCTTCTTCTTCTTGGAATAAGAAGGATCCTTTATTTTTTGAAATTTGGCAACAACTTGATCATCTACAACACAATCCTAAATCAAAGTTCTCCGAACATAAAATTAGGTGTTCGCCGAACTCGACATTAAATTGATGGAAATTCAACATTCATGACAACCAATAGAAAATAAAGGTTCTTAATAGTCATCTAAGACACAATCTAAAATCAAACTTCTCCAAAGTTGGTTGATTATAGGTGAAGAATGGGAATTCCCATGACATAGCTAAAATGTAGCCTGACAACCAGGTGCTAGACAAACTTGGCCGTAAATAGATTGAAGTTTGGTTTAAATTAAAATTTTCCAAACATAATTGCATATGGGTGATAAATGGGAGCTCGTGTAACACAACTGCAACATAGCCTTAAAATTAGGTGTTCGTCGAACTCAACATTAAATTGATAGAAAATAAAAGAACTTAGTAGTAAATCGATTGAAAATCAACTTTCACAGAAGATAATATAAAATAAAGGATCCTAATAGTCATTTACAACACAATCCTAAATTAAAGTTCTACAAACATGGTTGAATATGGGTGAAAAATGTGAGTTCGCATGACACAGCTACAATGTAGCCTTAAAATCATATGTTCGCCAAGCTCGACACTAAATCAATGGAAATTCAACATTGAAAAAAACTTATAGAAAATAAAGGTTCTTAATAGTCATCTACAACACAATCTAAAATAAAACTTCTCCAAACATTGTTGATTATGGGTGAAGAATGGGAATTCGCATGACACAGCTGCAACATAGCCTTAAAATCAAGTGTTCGCCAAACTTGAAATTAAATCGATGAAAATTCAACATTTATGAAAACTGATAAAAAAACAATCTAAAATAAATGTTCTCCAAACCTGGTAGATTTATAGGTGAAAAATAGGAGTTCGCATGACACAGCTGCAAAGTAGCCTTAAACCTAGGTGTTAGATGAACTTGGCTGTAAATCGATCAAAATTCATTGTTCATGAAAGGCAATACAAAATAAATGATCCTAATAGTCATCTAAAACATAACCCTAAATTAAAGTTCTTCGTACATGGTTGATTATGGGTGAAAAAATGGAGTTCGCATCACACAGCTGTATTGTATCCTTAAAATAAGGTGTTCACCAAACTCGACATTAAATCAATGGAAATACAACATTCACAAAAATTGATATAATTATGGGTGAAAATGGGAGTTTGCATGACATAGCTGCAAAGTATCCTTAAAATCATGTGTTACATTAACTTGGTTGTAAATCTATCAAAAATCAACGTTCACAAAAGTCGATATAAAATAAAGGATCCTAATAGTCATCTACAACACAATCCTAAATAAAAATTCTCCAAAATATGGTTGATTATGGGTGAAAAATGGGAGTTCACATGACACA
Organism: Sequoiadendron giganteum; assembly: GCA_007115665.2. Taxonomy (NCBI): domain Eukaryota; kingdom Viridiplantae; phylum Streptophyta; class Pinopsida; order Cupressales; family Cupressaceae; genus Sequoiadendron; species Sequoiadendron giganteum. Next base: position 84,656 of record VCHN02000046.1, read on the forward strand.
GCTACAACGTAGCCTTAAAATAAGGTGTTAAGACAAGTTGGATGTAAACGATTGAAAATAAATATTCACGAAAGGAAATCTAAAATAAAGGATCCTAATATTCATCTACAACAGAATCCTAAATGAAAATTTTCCAAACATGGTTGATTATGGGTGAAAAGTGGGAGTTTGCATGACACAGATACAATATAGCCTTAAAATCAGGTGTTGCATGAAGTTGGTTGTAAATCTATCGAAAATCAACATTCACTTAAGGTGATATAAAATAAAAGACTTTAATTGTCATCTACAACACAATCCTAAATCAAAGTTCTCCAAACATGGTTGATTATGGGTGAAAAATGGGAGTTTGCATGACATAGCTGCAACATAGCCTTAAAATCAAGTATTCACCGAAACTCAACATTAAATCGATGGAAATGCAATATTTACAAAAATTGATATAAAATAAAAGTTCTTAATAGTCGTTTACAACACAATCTAAAATAAAAAATCTACAAACCTGGTTGACTATAGGTGAAAAATAGGATTTCGCTTGACACAGCTTTCACCCATAATCAACCATGTTTGGAGAAGTTTGATTTAGGATTGTGTTGTAGGTGACTATTAGGGTCTTTTATTTTATATCGCCTTTCGTGAACGTTAATTTTTGATAGATTTACAACCAAGTTAATGTAACACATGATTTTAAGGATACTTTGCAGCTATGTCATGCAAACTCCCATTTTCACCCATAATCATAAAGGTTTGGATAAATTTTATTTTAGATTGTGTTGTAGATGACTATCAGGATCCTTTATTTTATATCATCTTTCGAAAACGTTGATTTTCCATCAAAGTACAGTCAATTCGTCTAACACTAGATTTAAAGGTTACGTTGTAGCCGTGTCATGCACACTCCCTTTTTTAACCCATAATCAATCGAGATTGGAGAAGTTTGATTTTAGATTGACTTGTAGATGACTATAAAAAACCTTTTTTTCTATAGATTTTCATGAATGTTGAATTTCCATAAATTTAATGTCGAGTTCGCCGAACAGCTGATTAAAAGGCTAGATGACACAAGATTTAAAGGAGAAATTAAAAGAGTCAAATTTCATTGCATGATGTTTAGATGAAGTTACTACAGTAGACAATACTTCTTGGGTTTGTATGCATTTGTATACTGTAGAACAACATGTTCGTCAAGCGCATCTTCTTTGTGTTCGTAAAATGAAGGGCAATTCAACATCGCAAAATCTATTTGAACTAGTCAAGAAATCTTTGAATGAAATTGCAGGTTTGGATGGGTTGACAATTGCCAAAAAGTGATGGAGCTGCAGTGATGCAAGGTCAAAGGAGCGATCTTTGCACAAAGTTACAAACTACTTGTGCACCATACATGCTTGGCATTCACTGCATGGCCCACAGAATGAATTTAGCATTTAAAATTGTAAGCAAGTTTCCAACAGTATCAAATGTTGAAAATCTAGTTCACGAGATCCACGCATACTTTTGCCGAAGTCCCAAACGTTTCCTTGAATTTCAACATTTTGCTGAGGGAATAACACCTGGAAACAAGCTTCTCAAGGATGTCAATACCAGATGGATCTCCTTGCATGGACCAACGCAACGAGTTCTTTCAAAATATCAATCTTTGATTGGGTTGATGTACGAGCATCACAACACAGTAGACAAAGCTCTTGAACTCTTACATAGGTTAAGCGATATAGAGACACTCTTGACTTTATGAATATGCCAATCTACGTAAACTTACATGCTTGGCCCTCGATCATCTATATCTAGATCTAACACAAGAAGGCGCAAATTATTTGATGTGGCAGAAAATTATTGATTTGAATAATCCTGATAATTATTTACAGTTTAATGCAAGCGGGCACTTATGTATTTGTGTATGTGGATATGAGATACGAATGTACCATTGTAAGATAGGCATTGGCAGGCGCTCTAGAAAAGAAGTACCTGTTAACGAGGAAGATTTTAGCGACATTGTTAAATCTGTTAGTGATAATTTGAAAGAAATTGCAAAATCTCTTTCCTCAGAGATTTGTGAAAGATTCCCTCGACATGAAATACTTGAAGCCATGGGTATTGTGTATCGTCAATTTTGGGTAAACCGAGATAACCCAAAATATTTTCATGATCAAGTAAAAATCATGATCAAACAGTTTTCAGAAAAGGTAACATACAATGAACAAATAATAGAAAGAATTTTAGATGAAAAAAGGCTTAGAAATCAATGTCGGAGTTTTGCAATAGCTATGATGGACTAGTCTGATTCCAACCATGCTGGGCAAAGGGGGTTCCAATCAGTCCTGGGGGAATGGGAGCCGTGAAGATACAAAATGTACTTATCCCCTTCAAGAACCAGAGTCATACAGAAGATGAAAAACAAATGTCTCTTTGAAAATAAATGCATGGGGCTTGTCTGGCCAACCATGCTGGGGAAATGGGAGCTATTAGAATACAGAAGGAGAGACAAATCTACTCCCAACTTTTACCTACAACCTCTATGCATTCGGATGGCAATTATCTCCATCAAAGCTCCTCATCCTGGTTCAAAACCCATCTGAAAATTCAGGGTAACCAAATCAACTTCTTTCCAATTCCACCCATTCTGAACTTGAAGGAAATTCATCTTTTACTGATTACTTTGTAAGTACATAATTGTAGGTAGGAGAATTTACAGTATCCCCAATACTGCATCATCTTCTTCGTGAATCCTTATTAACCCTAGAAAATAAAAACCCTTATGACACTATCTACTAATCACTGAATCACTAATACTATCCCTATTTATGGGCCACCAGTGCAGCTACCAGCCTGTATAATTAAAATTTCTAATCTGATTGACGTCTTGCTACGTGCCAACAAGAAGTCTTGAACATTCAAGCTGACAAGCTGTCAAAATCACTCATTCAAACGATATGAAATAATTACAAATCTTGTTTCATTAAAGCTATGAGTTGTCCAAGAAATTGCTTCGTATGTTCATATCACATATGGCATTAATTGCCACCACTGCCACTACCAACCACACATTCTTCAAAAAGATTGAGAATTTAAATGAAATGAAATGTACAACATCGAGATTCGAGGCATTGAAAAGAGTGAATGAGTGATGAATTAATCTGAACACAAAGTCTCAGAGATGAAAAAATAAGCATTCTGAATTTGACCTAACACTAATAGATAAACATTGAACAATTATCATGAAGAAACACAATTCTTTCATAATTAAAAGGAAACATTGATAAATACAAAGATTTAGAAATATATTAATTTATCTCTCTAATGCCAAAAATGTGGTTTCAAAGACCTGTCACCCCACACCCTGTACAATCAAAATTCAAAAAGCGCTCAAAAGCTGAAACTACGCCCCCTTATCATTATGTGTCACTAATTCACAATTCACTAAAGGATTCGTGTATGTTGTTAAACAGCTAGAGGTTCCGGGACTCTGTGCAGTTCCAACTGCATTTCCATAACAAAATTATGAAATAGGACATTATTAATTTATTCAGATTCCATTAGCACATGTATAAAAGCATAATACGTTAGTTGTAATTTTTGACCAATTCTATGGTAGCATGTTAATTCAACCTATTGTTATTTAGAAAAATATACTCACAATACAAGTAAGGTATTTGCAATTGTAGGACAAAAGTTGATAGAAAATAAAGGTTCCTAATAGTCATCTAAAACACTGTCTAAAATCAAATTTCTCCAAATTCGGTTGATTATGGGTGAAAAATGGGAGTTCGCATGGCACAACTACAACATAGTCTTAAAATCAGGTGTTATCTGAACTTCACTATAAATTGATGGAAAATCAATGTTCACCAAAGCCAATAGAAAATAAACGTTCCCAATAGGCATCTACAACACAATATAAATCCAAAGCTCTCCAAACTAGGGTGAAAAATGGTAGTTCACATCTCACAACTGCAACGTAGCCTTTAAATCAGGTGTTAGCTGTAACGTAGCTTTGATATCTAGTGTTAGCCAAAATTGGTTGTAAATCGATGGAAAATCAACATTCACGAAAGCTGATAGAAAATAAATGTTTCTAATAATCATCTACAACACAATCTAAAATAAAATTTCTCCAAACTTTGTTGATTATGGGAGAAAAATGGGAATTCGCATGATAGAGCTGCAATGTAGCCTTAAAAGTAGGTGTTAGCAAAACTCGACTATAAATTTATGGAAAATCAGCATTCACAAAGATTGATAGAAAGTAAAGGTTCCTAATAGTAATCTGAAACATAATAAAATCAATGCTCTCCAAACATGGTTGATTACGGTTGAAAAATGGGAGTTGAAAAGACATAATCCAACCTAGCCTTAAAATTAGGTGTTAGCCGAACTAGACTATAAATCAATGGAAATTAAACATTCATGAAAGTTGATAGAAAATAAAGGTTCCTAATAGTAATCTACAACACAATCTAAATCAAAGTTTTCCAAACATTGTTGATTATGGGTGAAAAATTGGAGTTTGCATGAGACAACTGGAATGTAGCCTTAGAATCGGGTGTTAGCTGAACTTAGCTATCAATCGATGGAAAGTAAATGTAGGCAAAATCCGATAGAAAATAAAGGTTCCTAATAGTAATGTACAACTTAATGCTAATTCGAAATTCTCCAAACATTGTTGACTATAAATCGACGGAAATTCAACATTCAACAAAGCTAATAGAAAATAAATATTCCTAATAGTCAATATAAACACAATCTAAAATCAAAGTTCTCCAAATCTGTATAATTATGTGTGAAAAATGGGAGTTTGTATGACACATCTATAATGTAGCCTTGAAATCATGTGTTAGCCAAACTTGGCTGTAAATCGCTGGAAAATCAACATCGAGGAAAGATGATACAAAATAAAGGTTTTTATTAGTTATCTACAACACAATCTAAAATCAGAGTTCTCCAGATTTGGTTGATTATGGTTGACGAATGGGAGTTTGCATGACACATCTACAACGTAGCCTAAAATCAGCTGTAAATCAATGGAAAACCAACGTTCACAAAAGTCGCTAGAAAATAAAGGTTCCTCATAGTCAATAACAAGGCAATCTAAAATGAAATTTCTCCGAACTTCATTTATTATGGGTGAAAAATTAGAGTTCGCATGACACAATTGTAATGCAGCCTTAAAATTAGGTGTTAACCAAACTTGTTTGTAAATCGATGGAAAATTAATGTTCACAAAAGTCGGTAGAAAATAAAGGTTCATAATAGTCATGCAAAACATAATCTAAAGTCAAAGTTCTCCAAAATTGGTTGATTATGGTCGAAAAATAGGATATCACATGACATAGCTGAAGCATAGCCTTAGGTTTTAGCCGAATTTGTTTGTATATTGATGGAAAATTAACATTCACAAAAATCAATAGAAATTAAAGGTTCCTAATAGGTATCTACAACACAATTTAAACTCAAAATTCTTGAAACTTAATTTATTATGGATGAAAATGGGAGTTCGCATGACACAATTGTAATGCAGCCTTAAAATTAAGTGTTAACCAAACTTGTTTGTAAATCGATGGAAAATTAATGTTCACAAAAGTCGATAGAAAATAAAGGTTCATAATAGTCAGACGCAAAACATAATCTAAAGTCAAAGTTCTCCAAAATTGGTTGATTATGGTCAAAAAATAGGATATCACATGACATAGTTGAAGTGTAGCCTTAAAATTAGGTGTTGGCCGAATTCTTGTAAATCGACGAAAAATTAACATTCACAAAAATCGATAGAAATTAAAGGTTCCTAATAGTTATCTACAACACAATTTAAACTCAAAATCCTTCAAACTTAATTTAAACTGCAATGTAGCCTTAAAATTAGGTGTCAGCTGAACTCGATTGTAAATCAATAGAAAATCAAAGTTCTCGAAACTTTTTTGATTATGGGTAAAAAATGGGAGTTCACTAAACTTTTTTGATTATGGCTAAAAAAATGGGAGTTCACCAAACTTTGTTGATTATGGGTTTAAAAAATGGGAGTTCGCATGACACTGTTACAACATAGCCTTTAATTTAGGTGTTAGTCCAACTTGGCTATAAATCAATGGAAAAATCAATGCTCACAAAAACAAATACGAAATAATGTTTCCTAATAATCATCTTCAACACAATCTAAAATCAAAGTTCTTCAAACATTGTTGATTATAGGTGAAAAATGGGACTTTGCATGACGCAACTACAATGTAGCCTTAAACTCAGGTGTTAGCCGAACTTAGCAGTAAATCGATGAAAAATCAATGTTCAAGAAAGTTGATAGAAAATAAAGGTTCCTAATAGTCATCTAAAAAATAATGTAAAATCAAAGTTCTCCAAACTTTGTTGATTATGGGTGAAAAATGGGAGTTTGCATGACCGAGCTATAACGTAGCCTTAAAATTAGTTGTTAGCTGAACTCGGCTAGAAATCGATGGAAACTAAACGTTCATGAAAGCCGATAGAAAATAGAGGTTCCTTCTAGTAATCTACAACACAATCTATAAGAAAATTTATCCAATTTTTTTTTATTATGGGTAAAAGATGGGAGTTCGCATGACACAACTGCAATGTAGCCTTAAAATAAATTGATGAAAAATAAACGTTCATGAAAACTGATAGGAAATAAAGGTTCCTAATTGTTATCTACAACATAATCGCAAATCAAAGTTCTCCAACACGGTTGATTATGGGTGAAAAATGTGAGTTCACTTGACACCGATTTAACGTAGACTTTAAATCAGCTGTTCGCCAAACTTCACTGTAAATCAATGGAAATTCAACGTTCATGAAAGTTGATAGAAAATTAAGATTCTTAAAAGTCATCTACAACACAATCTAAAATGAAAGTTCTCCAAATCTAATTAATTATGTGTGAAAAATGGGAGTTTGCATGACACAGCTACAATGTAGCCTCTAAATCAAGGGTTAGTCCAACTTTCTAAAAGTCATCTACAACACATTCTAAAATCAAATTTATTCAAACTTTATTTATTATATGTTTAAAATGGGAGGTCGCATGACACAGCTCGTACGTAGCCTTAAAATCAGATGTTATTTAGAACACAATAAAAGATCAAAGTTATTAATAGTTATATACAAGACAATATAAAATCAAAGTTCTCAGAACATTGTTGATTATCGGTAAAAAATGGGAGTTCGCATGACACTATTGCAACGTAGCTTTAAATTCAGGGGTTAGTAAATCGATGGAAAATCAACGTTCACGAAAACCAAAAAAAAAAAAACAAGGTTCCTATTAGTCATCTACAACACAATCTAAACTCAAAGTTCTTCAAACGTTGTTGATTATAGGTGAAAAATGGGAGTTCAAATGACACAACTACAATGTAGCCTTAAAATAAGGTGTTAGCAGAACTCAAATGTAAATCAATGGAAAATCAACATTCACGAAAGCTGATAGAAAATAAAGGTTGCTAATAGTCATCTAAAACACAATCTGAAATCAAATTTCTGCAAAATTTGTAGATTATGGGTGAATAATGGGAGTTTACATGAAACAACTGCAACGTAACCTTAAAATCAAGTGTTAGTCGAATTTGACTGTAAATCAAAGGAAAAAAAACGTTCACGAAAATCGATAGAAAATAAAGGTTACTAATAGTCATCTACAACACAATACTAAATCAAAGTTCTCAAAACATGGTTGATTATGGGTGAAAAATGGGAGTTTGCATGACAAAGCTGCAATACAGCATTAAAATCAGGTGTTAGTCAAACTTGACTGTAAATCAATGCAAAATCAACGTTAATAAAAGCCGATATAAAATAAAAGTTCCTAATAGCCATCTACAACACAACAGAAAATAAAGTTTCCTAATAGTCTTTTTCTTTGCATTCAGAAAGGGAAGGAAAAAATCAATAAAATATTGAGACGCTTCATAAATTGCTTCATAGTCTTTTTCTTGTATCTCATTTTTGCTCCAATAGGAGAGAATACTATAATTGACATTTTGAACAGGGACAAAGGCAACATCTATAGGAATTCCATCCTTAGAATTATCCAACAACACAATTTAAAACCAAATATATCCAAACTACGTTGATTATGGGAGAAAAATAGGGGTTCGCATGACACTACAGCGTAGCCTAAAAATCGGATGTTAGTCGAACTCGACTATAAATTGAAGCAAAATCAATGTTCATGAAAGATGATAGAAAAGAAAGGTTCCTAATAGTCATCTAAAATCAAAGTTCTCCAAACATGGTTGACTATGGGTGAAAATTGGAAGTTTGAATGGCACAACTACAACACAGCCTTAAAATTATGTGTTAGCTGAACTTCACTATAAATCGATGGAAAATCAACGTTCACGAAAGCCAATAGAAAATAAACGTTCCTAATAAGAATCTACAACACAATATAAAACCAAAGCTCTCCAAACTTTGTTGATTTTGGGTGAAAAATGGGAGTTCGCACGACACAACTGCAATGTAGCCTTAAAATCAGGTGTTAGCTGAACTTTGTTGTAAATCAATGGAAAATAAATGTTCATGAAAGTCGATAGAAAATAAAGGTTACTAATAGTCATCTACAACACAATCTTAGGCATAGTTACAATGTTCTCCAATGGAAAATAAAGATTACTAATTGTCAAAGTTCTCTGAACATGGTTGATTATGGGAGAAAAATGGGATTTCGGATGAAATAGCTGCAACGTAGGCATAAAATTAGGTGTTATGCGAACTTGATTGTAAATTGGTGGAAAATCAATGTTCACCAAACCCGATAGAAAATAAAGGTTCCTAAAAGTCATATACAACACAATATAAAATCAAAATTCTCCAAACTTAGTTGATTATGGGAGAAAAATGTGTGTTCGCATGACACAACTACAATATAGCCTAAAATCAGGTGTTAGCCAAACTTGCTTGTAAATCAATGGAAAATCAATGTTCATGAAAGTTGATCACAACTTTTTTTTTGGAAAAATCGAAGATATGTGTTTTGTAGGTGCTCGTGTGCTAAAGAGACGCAGGCCATCTATTTTTTGAAAAGTAGTAGTAGAGGTAATAGAGGCAAAAAATTTAAACCTTCTCTAGAAAAATAGAATCTACAAATTTTATTTTTTTGGGAGAAATCGGAGATATGGGTTTTGTAGGTACTCGTGTGCTAAAAAGACCCAAATCATCATTCTTTTGAAAAAATAAGTTGTTTTTGAAAAAGATGAATTTTTTTGAAAAGTAGAAGTAGTAGAAGTATAAAGGCAAATTTTTTGAATCTTCTTAAGAAAAATTTGGGAAATGGGATTTGTAGAGAATGTCGTTTTGAGTAGGCGAAGATATGAGTTTTGTAGGTGCTCGTGTCCTAAAGAGACCAAGATTTTCTATTTATTTTTTTCAAAGTTGTTTTTGAAAAAGATAGTTTTGTATTTTAAATTAGAAGCCGTAGAGGAAACAAAGGCATTTTTTGAAATTTTTCTTAAGAAAACTCTGAGAAATGGGTTTTGTAGAGAATGCCGCTCTGAGTAAGCCAAGATCATCCATTCTTTGAAAAACTATTTTTTCTTCAAATGCAAGAGCCGATTAAGAAAAGAATCTATGAAATAATTTTTTTTTTCGAAAAAATCGATGATATAGGTTTCGCATGTGCTCGTGTGCTAAAGAGACCAGGTTCGCATGACACAGCTGCAACGTAGCCTTAAAATCAATTGTTAGACGAAATTTGGCTGTAAAATGATCGAAAATGAATGTTCACAAAAGGTGATATAAAATAAAGGATCCTAATAGTCCTCTACAACACAATCCTAAATGAAAGTTCTCCAAACATTGTTGATTATGGGTGAAAAGTGGGAGTTCGCATTTACACAGTTGCAATGTAACCTTAAAATTAGTTAATCGCTGAACTCGACATTAAATCGATGGAAATTCAACATTTAGAAAAATCGATAGAAAATAAAGGTTCTTAATAGTCATCTACAATACGATCTAAAATTAAACTTGTCCAAAAAAAGTTCTATTATGGGTGAAAAATGGGAGTTTGGTTGACACAGCTGCAACATAGCCTTAACATCATGTGTTAGACGAACTTGGCTGTAAATCAATCGAAAATGAATGTTCACAAAATTCAATATAAAATGAAGGATCCTAATTGTCATCTACAACATAATTCTAAATCAAATTTCTCCAAACATGGTTGATTGTGGGTGAAAAATGGGAGTTCACATGACACAGCTGCAATGTAACCTTAAAATCAGGTGTACTTTGAACTCAACATTAAATCAATGGAAATTCAATATTCATGAAATCGACAGAAAGCAAAGGTTCTAATAGTCATCTACAACACAATCTAAAATAAAAGTTTTCTAAATCTAATTGATTATGGGTGAAAAATGGGACTTTGCATGACACAGCTGCAACGTAGCCTTAAAACCAAGTGTTAGATGAACTTGACTATAAATTGATCAATAATCACGAAAACCGATAAAAAATAAAGTATCAGAATAGTCATCTACAACACAATCCTAAATCAAAGTTCTCCAAATATGATTGATTATGGGTAAAAAAATGGGAGGTCGTGTGACACAGCTTCAAGGTAGGCTTAAAATCATGTGTTCGGCGAACTTGACATTAAATCGATGGAAATTCAGCATTCAAAAAAATTGATAAAAAATAAAGGTTCTTAATAGTAATTTACAACACAATCTAAAAACAATCTTCTCGAAACCTGGTTGATTATTGGTGAAAAAAATGAGTTCACGTGACACAGCTACAACGTAGCCTTAAAATCAAGTGTTAGATGAACTTGGTTGTAAATCGATTGAAAATCAATGTTCACGAAAGATGATATATAATAAAGGATCCTAATAGTCATTTACAACACAATCGTAAATCAAAGTTCTACAAACATGGTTGATTATGGGTGAAAAATTGAAGTTCGCAAGACGCAACTACAATATAGCCTAAAAATCATGTGATAGACGAACTTGGCTATAAACCGATTGAAAATTAATGTTCACGACAAGGGATATAAAATAAAGGATTCTTAATAGTCATCTACAACACAATCTAAAATTAAGCTACTCCAAACCTTATTGATTATGGGTGAAAACAAGGAGCTCACATGACACAGCTGAAGCGTGGCCTTAAAATCAGGTTTTGGCTAAATTTGGCTGTAAATCGATGGAAAATCAATGTTGATGAAAACCGATAGAAATTGGAGGTTCCTAATAGTCATCTACAACACAATATAAAATTAAAATTCTTAAAAACTCATTTATTATGGTTAAAAATGGTAGATTGCATGACGCAGCTGCAATATAGCCCTAAAATCTTGTGTTAGCTAAACTCAACAGTAAATTGACAGAAAATCAATGTTCATGAAAACCGATAAAAAATAAAGCTTACTAATAGTCATCTACAACACAATCTAAAATCAAATATATTCTAACTTTGTTTATTATAGGTTTAAAATGGGAGGTCGCATCACACAGCTTGAACGTAGCCTTAAAATCAGGTGTTATCTACAACACAATATAAAATCAAATTTCATTATAGTTATCTACAAGACAATATAAATTCCAAGTCTCCAAACATTGTTGATAATGGGTAAAAAAGGGAGTTCGTATGACACTGTTGAAACGTAGCTTTGAATTAATGTGTTAGTCCAATTTGGCTATAAATCAATGGAAAATCAACAGTCACAAAAACCAATAAAAAATAAAGGTTCCTAATAATCTTCAACACAATCTAAAATCAAAGTTCTTCAAATGTTGGTGATTATACGTAGAAAATGGGAGTTTGCATGACACAACTATAATGTAGCGTTAAAATAAGGCATTAGCCAAACTCAGTTGTAAATCGAGGGAAAATCAACATTCTCGAAAGCTGATAGAAAATAAAGGTTGCTTATAGGCATCTACAACACAATCCTAAATCAAATTTCTCAAAACATGGTTGATTATGGGTGAAAAAATGAGAGTGTGCATGACAAAGCTGCAATGTAGCATTAAAATTAGGTCTTAGCCAAACTCGATTGTAAATAAATGGAAAATCAACGTTCACAAAAGCCGATATAAAATAAAGGTTCCTGATAGTCATCTACAATACAATAAAACCAAAGCTCTTCAAACTTTGTTGATTGTGGGTGAAAAATGGGAGTTCGCATGACGCAACTGCAACGTAGCCTTAAAATCAGGTGGTAGCCAAACTCTGCTGTAAATAAAAGCAAAATAAATATTCACGAAAGTTGATAGAAAATAAAGGTTCCTAATAGTCATCTACAACACAATCCTAAATCAAAGTTCTTCGAACATGGTTTATTATGGGTGAAAAATGGGAGTTCACATGAAATAGCTGCAATGTAGGCATAAAATCATGTGTTATGCGAACTTGATTGTAAATCGATGGAAAATCAACGTTCATAGAACCTGATAGAATATAAAAGTTCCTAATAGTCATATACAACACAATCTAAAATCAAAATTCTCCAAACCTGGTTGATTATGGGAGAAAAATGAGAGTGCATGACACAATTACAACGTAGCTTAAAGTCAGGTGTTGGCCAAACTTGCCTATAAATCGATGGAAAATCAACTTTCATGAAACTTGATAACATTATTTTTGGGGAAAAATTGAAGATATGGGTTTTGTAGGTGCTCGTGTGCTAAAGAGGCCCAGATTGTCCATTTTTTGAGAAAATAAGTTGGTTTTTGAAAAATATAGATATTTATAAAAGTAAAAAGCACTAGAGGTAACAAAGGCAAATTTCTTGAATCTTTTTAACAAAAATATGAGAAATGGGTTTTGTAGAGAATGTTTGGAGAACTTTGATTTAGATTGTGTTGTAGATGACTAGAACCTTTATTTTCTATTAGTTTTCATGACTGTTGAATTTCCATCGATTTAATGTCGAATTCGTTGAAGACCCAATTTTAAGGCTACATTGCAGTTGTGTCACGCAAACTCCAATTTTCCATCCATTACCAACCATGTTTGGAGAACTTTGATTTAGATTATGTTGTAGATGACTATTAAGAACCTTTACTTTCCATCAGTTTTTGTAAATTTTGAATTTCCATCGATTTATTGTCAAGTTCGGCGAAGACCTGATTTTAAGGCTAGATTACATATGTGTCACACGTACTCCAATTTTTCACCCATAATCAACCATGTTTGGAGAACTTTGATTTAGATTATGTTGTAGATGACTATTATGAACCGTTATTTTCTATCGGTTTTCGTGAATGTTGAGTTTTCATCGATTTAATATCAATTTTGGAGAAGACCTGATTTTAAGGCTACGTTGCCTCTGTGTTATGAGAGCTTGATTTTTTCACCCACAATAATCCATGTTTGGATAGATTTGATTTAGATTGTGTTGTAGATGATTATTAAAAACCCTTATTTTCTATCGGTTTTCATGAATGTTGAATTATCATCGATTTAATGTCAAGTTTGGTGAAGACCTCATTTTAAGGTTACGTTGCATCTGTGTCACGTGAACGCCAATTTTTCACCAATAATCAACCATGTTTGGAGAACTTTGATTTATGTTGTGTTGTGGATGACTATTAAGAACCTTTACTTTCCATCAGTTTTTGTCAATTTTGAATTTCCATCGATTTATTGTCGAGTTCGGCGAAGACCTGATTTTAAGGCTGCATTACATATGTGTCACACGTACTCCAATTTTACACCCATAGTCAACCATGTTTGGAGAACTTTCATTTAGATTATGTTGTAGATGACTATTATGAACCGTTATTTTCTATCCGTTTTCGTGAATGTTGAGTTTTCATTGATTTACTGTCAAGTTTGGAGAAGACCTGATTTTAAGGCTACGTTGCCTCTATGTTATGAGAGCTTGATTTTTTCACCCATAATAATCCATGTTTGGATAGATTTGATTTGGATTGTGTTGTAGATGATTATTAAAAACCCTTATTTTCTATCAGTTTTCATGAATGTTGAATTATCATCGATTTAATGTCAAGTTTGGTGAAGACCTCATTTTAAGGTTACGTTGCATCTGTGTCACGTGAACGCCAATTTTTAACCCATAATCAACCATGTTTGGAGAACTTTGATTTATGTTGTGTTGTAGATGACTATTAAGCACCTTTATTTTCTATCAGTTTTTGTGAACGTTTAATTTCCATCAATTTAATGTCGAGATGGGCGAACACCTTATTTTAGGGCTATGTTTCATTTGTGTCACGCGAACTCCAATTTTTCACACATAATCAAACATGTTTGGAGAAATTTGACTTAAATTGTGTTGTAGATGACTATTGAGAACCTTTAATCAAGTCTTTGCCGAACACGACATTAAATCGATGGAAATTCAACATTTGCAAAAATTGATAGAAAATAAAGGTTCTTTATATTTATCTACAACACAATCTAAATCAAAGATCTCCAAAAATTGTTGATTATCGGTGAAAAATAAGAGTTCACGTGACACAGATGCAACGTAGCCTTAATTAAAATCAGGTCTTCGCTGAACTGGACATTAAATCGATGGAAATTCATTATTCATAGAAAACTGATAGAAAATAAAGGTTTTTAATAGTCATCTATAACACAATCTAAATCAAAGTTCTCCAAACATGGTTGATTATGGGTGAAAAATTAGAGTTCATGTGACACAGATGGAACATAGCCTTAAAATCAGGTCTTCGCTGAACTTGACATTAAATCAATGGAAATTCAACATTCATGAAAACCGATAGAAAATAAAGGTTCTTAATAGTCATTTACAAAAGAGTAAATATCATCTCTAAACATGGTTGATTGTGGTTGGAAAATTGGAGTTCGGGTGACATAGATGCTACGTAGCCTTCAAATCATGTCTTTGCAAAAATTGACATTAAGTTGATGGAAATTCAATATTCACGAAAACCCACAAAATATAAAGGTTTTTAATACTCATCTACAACACAATCTAAATAAAAGTTCTCCAAGTATGGTTGATTATGGATGAAAACTTAGAGTTCGCGTGACATAGATGCAATGTTGCCTTAAAGTCAGGTCTTCACCGAAATTGACATTAAATCAATTTAAATTTAACATTCACAAAAATCGATAGAAACTAAACATTCTTAATAGTCATCTACAACACAATCTAAATCAAAGTTCTCCAAACATGGTTGATTATTCGTGAAAACTCAGATTTCGTGTAATACAGATGTAATGTAGCCTTAAAATCAGGTCTTCGCCAAACTTGATGTTAAATTGATGGAAATTAAACATTCACAAAAATCCATTGAAAATAAAGGTTTTTAATACTCATCTACAACACAATCTAAATCAAACTTCTCCAAACATGGTTGATTATGGGTGAAAAATTGAAGTTCGTGTGTCGCAGATGCTACGTAGCCTTAAAATAAGGTCTTTGCCGAACTCGACATTGAATCGATGCAAATTCAACATTCGAAA
This sequence comes from Sequoiadendron giganteum, assembly GCA_007115665.2. Classification (NCBI taxonomy): domain Eukaryota; kingdom Viridiplantae; phylum Streptophyta; class Pinopsida; order Cupressales; family Cupressaceae; genus Sequoiadendron; species Sequoiadendron giganteum. The sequence goes on from VCHN02000046.1 coordinate 100,061, forward strand.
AAATTCGTAGAAAATAAAGGTTCTTAATAGTCATCTACATCACAATCTAAATCAAAGTTCTCCAAAAATGGTTGATTATGGGTGAAAACTTGGAGTTCGCATGACATAGATGCAACGTAGCCATAAGATCAGGTATTCCCTGAACTCAACATTAAATTGATGGAAATTCAACATTCATGAAAACCGATAGAAAATAAAGGTTCTTAATAGTCATCTTCAACACAATCTAAATCAAACTCCTCCAAACCTGGTTGATTATGGGTTAAAACTCAGAGCTGGCATGACAGAGATGCAACATAGCCTTTAAATCAGGTCTTCGCTGAACTCGACATTAAATCGATGGAAATTCAGCATTCACAAAAATCGATAGTAAATAAAGGTTCTTAATTTTCATCTACAACACAATCTAAATCAAAGTTCTCTAAACTTGGTTGATTATGGGTGAAAACTCAGAGTTCACGTGATACAGATGCAACGTAGTCTTAAAATCAGGTCTTCACCGAACTCAACATTAAATCGATGGAAATTCAACATTCATGAAAACCGATATAAAATAAAGGTTCTTAATAGTAATCTACAACACAATATAAATAAAAGTTCTCCAAACATGGTTCATCATGGGTGAAAAATTGGAGTTCACGTGACATAGATGCAACTTACCCTTAAAATCATCTCTTCGTCGAACTCGACATTAAATCGATGAAAATTAGAAAATTATGAAAATTGATTAAAACTAACGGTTCTTAATAGTCATCTACAACACAATATAAATTAAAATTCTTTAAACATGGTTGATGATGGGCGAAAAATTAGAGTTCATATGACACAGATTCAATGTATCCTTAAAATTAGGTCTTCTTCGAACTCGACATTAAATAGATGGAAATTCAACTCAAGAAAATCGATGGAAAATAAAGGTTCTTATTAGTCATCTACAACACAATCTAATTCAAATTTCTCCAAACATGGTTCATTATGGCTGAAAAATTGTATTTCGTGTGACACAGCCGCAACGTAGACTTAAAATTAGATCTTCGCTGAACTCGACATTAAATCGATGGAAATTCAACACTCACGAAAATTGATAAAAAAAAAAAGATTCCTAATAGTCATCTACAAGACAATCTAAATCAAATTTCTCCAAACATGGTTGATTATGGGTGAAAAATTGGAGTTCGTGTGACACAGATGGAACGTAGCCTTAAAATAATGTCTTGGCCGAACTCAACATTAAATCAATGGAAATTCAACATTCATGAAAACCGTTAGAAAATAAGGGTTCTTAATAGACATGTACAATAAAATCTAAATCAAAGTTCTCCAAACATGGTTGATTATGGGTGTAAAATTTGAGTTTGTGTCACATTTAATGTCGAGGTTTCGGTCGAACTCGACATTAAATCGATGAAAATTCAACATTCATGAAAACTCATAGAAAATAAAGGTTCTTAATAGTCATCTTCAACTCAATCTAAATCTAAATTCGCCAAACCTGGCTGATTATCGGTGAAAACTCAAAGTTTACATGACACAAATGCAACGTAGCCTTGAAATCAGGTCTTCGTTGAACTCAACATTAAATTGAGGAAATTCAACATTCCCAAAAATCGATAGTAAATAAAGGTTCTGAATAGTCATCTACAACACAATCTAAATCAAAGTTCTTCAAACACAGTTGATTTTTGGTGAAAATTCAGAGTTCGCATGATACAGATGCAATGTTAGCTTAAAATCACAAGTCTTCACTGAACTTGACATTAAATTGATGGAAATTCAACATTCACGAGAACCCATATATGATAAATATTCTTAATAGTCATCTACAACACAATCTAAATCAAAGTTCTCCAAAAATAGTTGATTATGTGTGAAAAATTGGAGTTCGCATGACACAAATGCTACGTAGCTTTAAAATCAAGTCTTTGCCAAAATCGATATTAAATCGTTCGAAATTCAACATTCACGAAAATCGATAGAAAATAAAGGTTCTTAATAGTCATCTGCAACACAATCTAAATCAAAGTACTCCAAACACGATTGATTATGCGTGAAAAATTGGAGTTCGCGTGACATAGATGAAATGTACCCCTAAAATTAGGTGTTCGCCCAACTCGACATTAAATTGATGCAAATTCAACATTCACGAAAACTGATAGAAAATAAAGGTTCTTAAAAGTCTTCTACAACACAATCTAAATCAAATTTCTCCATACATGGTTGATTATGGGGGAAAAATTGGAGTTCGCATGAGACAGATGCAACGTAGCCTTAAAATAAGGTTTTCACCAAAGTCGACATTAAATCGATGGAAATTCAACATTCACGAAAATTGATAGATCATAAAGGTTCGTAATAGTAATCTATAACACAATCTAAATGAAAGTTCTCCGAACATGGTTTTTAAGGGGCAAAAATTGGACTTCGCATGTCACTGATGTGATGTAGCCTTAAAATTAGGTCATTATTGAACTTGACCTTAAATCGATAGAAAATAAAGGTTCTTAATAGTCATCTACAACACAATCTAAATAAAATTTTTCCAAACATGGTTGATTATGGGTGAAAAATTTGAGTTCATATGACACTAATGTGACATAGCCTTAAAATCAAGTCTTTGCCAAACTTGACATTAAATTGATGGAAATTCAATATTCACGAAAACCGATAGAAAATAAAGGTTCTTAATAGTCATCTACAACACAATCTAAATTAAAGTTTTCCAAATATGGTTGATTATGGGAGAAAAATTGAATTTCATGTGACACAAATGCAATTTAGCCTTAAATTTAGGTGTTCATCGAACTCGACATTAAATCGATGGAAATTCAACAATTACAAAAATTGATAGAAAATAAAGGTTCTTAATACTCATTTACAACACAATCTAAATAAAAGTTCTCCAAACATGGTTGATTTGGGTGAAAACTTGGAGTTCCTGTTGGTCTCCTACAATGATTCAACAACTAAGTCCTTACATCTGTGATTTAGAGATTGGACTTCTAAACTGAATAGCTATCTCAATCATCATGAAGGTGCATTTAAATTATCAATCCAGGGATGCAAACTTGAAATGGGTTAGCACTGTATGTGCAATAGGAATCCAAAGTAGTCGTATATATCATACAGCTAAGAAACACACAATGTTGAAAGTAAATTGCTTGGAAGGAAATAACATAAATGTTGAACATCTGCCAATAACTAGATCAAGGTAGAATGCATGACAAAAATGAAAATATGAGCAACAAACAAGAAACTTCTCTGTCTGCTTTGGCTGCAAGAAGAGTCACGAAATAGAATTCTAGTGGTTGCAGGAACAATTAGTGCCAGATTCTTAACTATTTATTGAACAAAAAAATACCAATTAAGCTAAAGGACGAAATACTCACCAAGTGGGGCCCCTTGGATAAGTATTCCCTAAGAGTAAGGTGAACTCAGATGCATGAACTTATAACTTTATTTCATTTATTGAAAAACATAAGTACAAATGAGCAACATGACTGTATTACTGAAAAATTCAAGAGTGCGATTACATTAATTAAGCAATCTTCTATTTGAGCGAGAGAGAGAGAGAGAGAGAGAGAGAGAGAGAGAGAGAGAGAGAGAGAGAGAGAGAGAGAGAGGGAACTCAGAAAGAATATCATAGCTTTATTTATTCAACCACCTAGCAAGGCGGTCAACTCCAACAAATGCGGAGGACGCCACATTAGGGAAAGCGCAGAAAAGAGAAGGGTCGGCTATGCATGCACAAAACCTATCAGGCATGACTGCCTTAACTCAATTCTTGCACAACAGTAACGCCAACACATGCTCAGCAGCATTTAAGACCATTACAAGGTAGTTACAATCCAATGCATGAGGAATCTCCAGCCGGCAGGAGTCTTATTTCCATTAAATGACCACCTTGTTGACCAATATGGCACACAACTAGCTGGCGGAATCTTTTTGAATTGCAAGCTTCAAATTATTTGCATGAAAATGTTAGTGTTTACAACAACTGCATTTCCATAATCATCTTAGAGCGATAATCATTATCAACATGCAAAATTAACACAAACAATCCACATAGCATGTCAATATCATTTGAAAGCTTATGAAAATAAATTCATGTCCAAGGTCTATGGTTTCAACAAAATATTATGAAAGATCAACTTTCAAGCATCAAAGTCTTATGCTACTATAGGAAATGGACAACAACCCTATCAATAATTAGACCATAAACTAGACTCATCATTTCCCCCCTAACCTAATGTCTTATTGGTCTTCTAGTAGGGGAAGAGTTGTGTTTTTGTTTGGTCAATGCCCTGATGTTTCCAACTACAAGTTGTCCCACATAAGTTTCTGATATATCTGAATTAGGATCCCAATAGAACCCTTGCTTCCTTTCCAGCTTGATCCATCTCTACCTTTCATCAACAATGTTGTACTTGTAAAATTTGAAGTTTGGCACCGACCACAATAGAATAGGTGGCTGGAAAATTAGTGGAAGCTAGAATTGTCCTTTAGTTCTTCCAATTTGCATATATCTTTCAGTACTTTTGAGTGTTATAGCATAGTTGTGCATGGAATGGGGCTCGGCTTGCTTCAAATCGTCAGTTAGGTTGTTCCATCTCTGTGAAAGATATCCCATCATAGACTCTCATGTGGTTTTTGCCATCTTTTCATATGTCTTATAAACTGCTTCTCTCTCAGGTAGGACCTTGCAGCTATAGCTCGGCTAGTACAAAATTTTGTGTCAATCATTAAAAATATCACCTGGATGTCTAGCTTCAACCCTAATGGGCAGGGGTATGTTAGATTCAACTTACCTTTAAGAACTGTATTGCTTTCCCTAGCTTACTTCATTTTGTATCCAGGATATGAATGCCCGTAATTGGACATCCCCAACATATAGTAGTGGATTCCAATGTTGATCCTTAGTTACAGCAAGTTTATGTAAATAAAATTCGGACAACAAATTTTTCATCTTAAGGGGAGCAATCCGAAAAGCATTGAAAAATTCAATAGGGGTTTCAATTCAGGGGTTGAAACCTGAAACAATCTTTGCAATTTTGAAAGAAAGATGCTTTACTTTTAAATACAGGGCATAAACCCTCAGAGGAGCCCTGTATTCCAATATCTAAAGCACTAAAGTTGTCATGTCGTCCACCTTCTTCAAAACAACAATTTTTGCATTCTTATCTTCAATTTCCTCATCTTTCCGTTCAATTTCCTTCTTCAACTTGCATTTTTTTGCTTTCCATTCCTCTTCTCTTCTTTGTACTTCTTTCAATAAATTTAGAATTACCATATTCAATGAAAAATCAGAGGGTCTGTGTACTCCTACTATTACTTTACCTGTTACTTGTGCTTGTTCTTGGTAGAGCACCATCTACAGGGCTCCTTCTTGCTCAGCCAATTCTGGCTGCAGGGCCTCTTGTTCTTGCTCATGCTCATGCTGCAAGAAGTCTTGCTATAGGAAGCCTGCATTTTCCTCTCATGCCTGGTTTTTAACTTGTTCAGCAATATCAACAAGGTCTACAAATGTCATGCTTATTGCTTCCTTAAATATATCCTTCTCTTTCACATTCACCTGCTCCATTGGAGCTTTTGTATCCCCCCATGACAATTTTTCAAGTTTAGGGCTTCCCTCAGGAAATACCCCAATGATAGGCCTTGCTGACTTTGATTTTGTAGGAGGGTTTCTTCATTTTTCCTTTCCTATAGGAGGAACAATGTCAGATTTTCATTTCCTGGAGCTTGACACTTCTTTTTCTACCATTTTCTTATTAGCTTTTCCTCTCTTTATTATGCCTTCTTCTTTTGTGCCCTAGTCTTCATTAATGTGCCAATAGGAGCATCATCATCAGAGTCAGCAGAGGAGCCCTCTTTATCAGAATGCTCTTCCTCAAAAGAACTAATTTCAATAGCCTACATGGCTGCAGGAGGGTTTCAACTAGAGCTTGCATCAGAGGTTGAGGCACGAGAAGTGGCCAAAACATTGCTCTTTCTCCTCCCAACCCTACGAAGTTGAGGAAAAACCCTAGGTTGCAAATGCTCTAGTCTAATTTGATCAATTCTCAAAAACTCTTGCCAAGAAATATTGGACACATTATGCAGAGATTTTTCAACTAATAATTTAATTAGGCCATGGTGGGAAATAAAATTTTGCCTACCTTTCTAGGTTTATGCTGCCATGATCGAAAGAAGGTTGTACAACACGTTGGTAACATTCATCCACCTTCTGTGCCTGATGTGGTTTAGATGCTTAAAATGGACAAAATGCAAATTTGACTGGCATCCCTTGCAAGTGATATACTTGACAACATAGATAGTTGCTTGCCTCCATAGGTCAGGCAAAGATGTCCTTTTCACTCATTGTTTGTCTATGCTCAACAGAGGGTCATTAGGCTCTATAAATTCGGCCATAGCTGACCTGCCATCCTTGGCAGTAGGGTAATTTTCACCATCAACAGGTAACCCTATAATTTCTGCAATTCTTTCCTCCATAGCTGTGACTTCCAACCCTTTAACTGTGGCTTTCCCTTCGAACAATTTCTGACCGAATTCTACTGCAACTCCTTCGTCAAAACCATCCAGCTTTAAGAAATAATCTAGCCATCCACAGTTTCTAAATTCAGCCAAGCAAGGCGCATCCTGTAATAAAAAATCATGAACTATGGGTTTGTTTCGAATTAAACCCACCTCTCATTGCCTACAATCAAACAGTTACTCTGCAAAAAATTTCTTCCTGCAATTCTTGTCTGGAAACCAAACTTTTCCTTCTTGCAACTCTGCTGAACTTCCAATGCTGGCGTCATTTTGAATTTTACCTATTGGCTTAAGATTATGACAGGGACAAATAAAGCAGTAAAGGAGTAATAAATGCAGGATATGATTAAAGAAAATGGTGGCATAGGATTTGCATTTCGCACATACGAGTCGTCACTTCAGAATTCAAATTGGCTCAATCACTTAAATTTTGCTGATATGAACTAGTACAGACAGATATGCAGACATCGCATTGACACATCCCCTCCCCAACCCAAATTTTCACATGTGTCCACACATGCAAGGTGGAATGATGATTTGACAGGGGTGTAAATAATATGCATGCTATGGTGAACACATTAATTCATACTAATTAAATAAATGCAGTAGAAGACAATTAAGACATAACAATAAATGTGCATGTACTTGGATTCTTACCTTAATTCATGGAAGATATATTGCAAAGATCATGGAGAAAGTACTAGTCATTTTCAGGAAATCAGCCAAGCAATTAGTGAAGGCAGGGCGGAATGAGGTGGAGTGAAATGAAGTGAAGTGATGGTGGTGAGGTGGAAGAGAGAGAAAGGTGGAATGAATGGGTGGATGGGTGAAGTGGACCCCCACAAAGTGGGAATCTTTATTATGACAATTTGTGTACCTTAATGAACCAGAAGAAGGGACACTAGGTCCACTTCCTTCAACTGCAGGATGTTTGGGTGCTGCATGTTGAGTGAATTGCTGGAGCAACTCCTCCTTAGAAGTTGTCTTGTGATACAATCGCAGGCGATGACCATTTACTAGCAACTTAAACCTGACAAGATCAATGGTAGTAAGTTGTACAACTCCATTAGAAAATACTTCAGCCAACTTATAAGGTCCAAGCCATGTTGTCTACAATTTTCCTACATTATCCTGATATCTTGAGTCATAGAGCAGTGCCCAATCTCCAGGCTGAAATTTCTTATCCTTCATTAACTTATCATGCCACTTTATTCGTTGATTCTTTACTACCTCTGTGTGATGTAAAGTTGCATTCCTCATCTAATTTAAAGCATTCAATTGCCTGATTCTATCTCTTTGTGCTTCAAAAATATCCATGCCCAATTCAACTGCAGTCCTGAGAGTCTTATGCTTAAATTCAATGGGCATCATGGTTGTCTTTCCGTACAGCAGCTCAAATGGAGTGAATCATTCACAAAAACTAATAGAAACTAAAAGTTCTTAATAGTTAACTACAACACAATCTAAATCAAATTTCTCTAGACATGCTTCATTATAAGTGAAAATTTAGTGTTAGTGTGACACACAACATAGCCTTAAAATCAATTCTTCACCTAACTTGACATTAAATTGATGGAAATTCAATATTGGCGAAAACAAATAGAAAATAAAGGTTCTTAATAGTCATCTACAACACAATCTAAATCAAAGTTGTCCAAACATGGTTGATTATGGTTTAAAAATTGGAGTTCACATGACATAGATGTGACATAGCCTTAAAATTAGTTTTTCGTCGAACTTGACATTCAATTGATGGAAATTCAACATTCACGAAAACTAATAAAAATAAAGGTTCTTATTAGTCATCTTCAACACAATATAAATCAAACTTCCCCAAATATAGTTGATTATGGGTGAAAAATTGGAGTTCACGTGATATGGATGCAACATAGCCTTAAAATCAGGTCTTTGCTGAACTCGACAGTAAATCGATGGAAAATCAACATTCACAAAAATTGATAGAAAGTAAAGGTTCTTATAGTCATCTATAACGAAATCTAAATCAAAGTAATCCAAACATGGTTGATTATGTGTGAAAATTTTGAGTTCGCGTGACACAGATGCAACGTAGCATTAAAATTAGGACTTCGCTGAACTTGATATTAAATCGATGGAAATTGAACATTCGTGAAAACTGATAGAAAATAAAAGTTCTTGATAGTCATCTACAACACAATGTAATTCAAAGTTCTCCAAAAATGGTTGATCATGTGTGAAAAATTTGAGTTTGCATGACATAGATTCAACGTAGCCTTAAAATCAGGTCTTCACAGAACTCGGCACTAAATCGATGGAAATTCAACATTCAAGAAAACCGATAGAAAATACAAAGTTTTGAATAGTCATCTACAACAGAATTTAAATCAAAGTTCTCCAAACATGGTTGATTATGGGTGAAATATTTGAGTTTACATCACATAGATGCAATGTAGCCTTAAAATCAAGTTTTCACGGAACTCGATATTAAATAGATGGAAATTCAACATTCATGAAAACCGAAAGAAAAAAAAGGTTCTTAATAGTCATCTACAACACAATGTAAATCAATTTTTTTCAAACATGGTTGATTATGGGTGAAAATTTGGAGTTCGCATGTCACAGATGCAACGTAGGCTTAAAATTAAGTCTTTGTTAAACTCAACATAAAATTGATGGAAATTGAACATTTACAAAAATCGATGGAAAATAAAGGTTCTTAATAATCATCCACAACACGATCTAAATCAAATTTAACCAAATATTATTGATTATGGGTGAAAAAATGGAGTTCACGTGACATAGAGAATACATAGCCTTAAAATCAGGTCTTCACTAAACTTGACATTAAATCGATTGAAATTCAACATTCACAAAAAATGATAGAAAATAAAGGTTCTTAATACTCATCTACAACACAATTTAAATCAATGCTCTCAAAACATGGTTGAATATGGGTGAAATATTGGAGTTCGCGTCACACAGATGCAATGTACCCTTAAAATCAGGTCTTTGCTGAACTCTATATTAGATAGATGGAATTTCAACATTCATGAAAACCGATAGAAAATAAAGGTTCTTAATAGTCATTTACAAGACAATGTAAATCAAAGCTCTCCAAACATGGTTGATTGTGGGTGAAAATTTGGAGTTCGCATGTCATAGATGCAATGTAGCCTTAAAATTAGTTCTTCGTCGAGCTCAACATTAAATCGATGGAAATCGAACATTCACAAAAACTGATAGAAAGTAAAGGATTTTAATAGTCATCTACAACACAATCTAAATCAAATTTCTCCAAATATGATTGATTGTGGGTGAAAAATTGGGGTTCATGTGACATAGAGGCAACGTAGCCTTAAAATCAGGTCTTCAAAGAACTCAACATTAAATCGATTGAAATTCAACATTCACGAAAACTGTTAGAAAATAAAGGTTCTTAATAGTCATCTACAACAAAATCTAAATCAAAGTTCACCAAACATGGTTATTATGTGTGAAAAATTTGAGTTCGTGTGACATAGATGCAACGTAGCCTTAAAATCAGGTCTTTGCCGAATTCGACATTAAATCGATGGAAATTTAACATTCATGAAAATTGATAGAAAATAAAAGTTCTTAATAGTCATCTACAACACAATGTAATTCAAAGTTCTCCAAACATGGTTGATTATGTGTGAAAAATTAGAGTTCGTGTGACACAAATGCAACGTAGCTTTAAAATTAGTTCTTCGTCGAACTCAACATTAAATCGATGGAAATCGAACATTCACAAAAACTGACAGAAAATAAAGGATTTTAATAGTCATCTACAACACAATCTAAATCAAATTTCTCCAAATATGATTGATTGTGGGTGAAAAATTGGAGTTCACGTGACATAGAGGCAACGTAGCCTTAAAATCAAGTCTACACTGAACTCGACATTAAATCAATGGAAATTCAACATTCATGAAAACCGATTCTTAATAGTCATCTACAACACAATTTAAATCAAAATTCTCCAAGCATGGTTGATTATGGGTGAAATATTCGAGTTCGTGTCATACAGATGCAATGTAGCCTTAAAATCAGGTCTTGCTGAACTCGATATTAAATAGATGGAAATTAAACATTCATGAAAACCAAAAGAAAAAAAGGTTTCCTTATAGTCATCTACAACACAATGTAAATATTTTAAGTTCTCCAAACATTGTTAATTATGGGTGAAAATTTGGAGTTCGCATGTCACAGATGAAATGTAGCCATAAAATTAGGTCTTTGTCGAACTCGACATTAAATCGATGGGAATTGAACATTCACAAAAATCAATAGAAAATAAAGGTTCTTAATAGTCATCTACAACACAATGTAAATAAAATTTCTCCAAACATGGTTGATTATGGGTGAAAATTTGGAGTTCGCATGTCACAGATGCAACGTAGCCTTAAATTTAGGTCTTCGTCAAAATCGACATTAAATCTATGGAAATTGAATATTCACAAAAATCGATAGAAAATAAAGGTTCTTAATAGTCATCTACCACACATTCTAAATCAAATTTATCCAAATATGATTGATTGTGAGTGAAAAATTGGAGTTCATGTGACATAGAGGCAACGTAACCTTAAAATTAGGTCTTCACCGAAATTGACATTAAATCGATTGAAATTCAACATTCACAAAAACCAATAGAAAATAAAGGTTCTTAATAGCCATCTACAACACAATTTAAATCAACGTTCTCAAAACATGGTTGAATATGGGTGAAATATGTGAGTTCGCATGCCACAGATACAATGTAGCGTTAAAATTACGCCTTCGCCGAAATCGACATTAAATTGATCAAACTTCAACATTCAAAAAAATCGATAGTAAAATAAGGTTCTTTCTACAACACAATCTAAATCAAAGTTCTCAAAACATTGTTTATTATGGGTGAAAAATTAGATTCACGTGACACAAATGCGACAGAGCCTTAAAATCACATCTTCACCGAACTAGATATTAAATTGATGAAAATTCAAAATTCACAAAAACCGATAGTAAATAAAAGTTCTTAATAGTGATCTACAACACAATCTAAATGAAAGTTCTTCAAATATAGTTGATTATTGGTGAAAACTCAGAATTCGCATGACACAGATGCAACGTAGCCTTAAAATCATGTCCTCATCGAAGTCGACATTTAATTCATGGAAATTCAACATTCACGAAAACTGATAGAAAATAAAGGTTCTTAATAGTCATCAACAACACAATCTAAATTGAATTTCTCCAAACATGCAACGTAGTCTGAAAATCAAGTCTTGGTTGAACTCAAAATTAAAATCGACGAAAATTCAACATTCACGAAAATCGATTGTAAATAATGGTTCGTAATAGTAATGTACAACATAGCCTAAATCATAGTTCTCCAAACATGGATGATATGGAAAAAAACTTAGAGTTCGCATGACACAAATGCAACATAGCCTTAAAATCTTATTGAACTCGACATTAAATCGATGAAAATTAAACATTCATGAAAATCGATAGATAATAAAGCTTCTTAATAGTCATCTACAACACAATCTAAATGAATGTTCTGCAAACATGGATGATTATGGGTGAAAAATTGGAGTTCACGTGATACAGATGCAATGTAGCCTTAAAATTAGGTCTTCGCCAAACTCGACATTAAATCGATGAAATTCAACATTCACGAAAACTGATAGAAAATAAGGGTCCTTAATATCATCTACAACATAATCTAATTCAAAGTTCTCCAAATACTGTTGATTATGAGTGAAACATTAGAGTTCGCATGACATAGATGCAATGTAGCCTTAAAATCAGGTCTTCACCGACCTCAACATTAAATCAATGGAAATTCAACATTCACGAAAACCTATAGAAAATAAAGGTTATTTATATTCATCTATAATACAATAAAAATCAAAGTTCTCCAAACATGGTTAATTTTGAGTGAAAAGTTGGAGTTCACATGACACAGATGCAATGTAGCCTTAAAATCAGGTCTTCATCAAACTCGACATTAATTCGATGGAAATTCAATATTCACGAAAACTTATAGAAAATAAGGGTTCGTGATAGTCATCTACAACACTATTTAATTAAAAGTTTTCCAAATGTGGTTGATTATGGGTGAAAATTTTGAGTTTGTGTGACATAGATGCAATCTAGCCTTAAAATCGAATTTTCACCAAACTCGACATTAAATCGATGGTAATTCAATATTCACAAAAACCGATAGATAACAATGGTTCTTTATAGTCATCTAACACACAATTGAAATCAATGTTCTCCAAACATGGTTGATTATGGGTGAAAAATTGGAGTTCTCATGACACAGATGAAATGTAGTCTTAAAATCAAGTCTTCGTTGAACTTGACATTAAATTGATGGAAATTCAACATTCACGAATACTGATAGAAAATAAAGGTTCTTAATAGTCATCTCCAATACAATATAAATCAAAGTTCTCCAAACATGGTTGATTATGGGTGAAAAATTAGAATTCTTGTGAGAAAGATGCAACGTAGCCTTAAAATCAAGTTTTCGCCGAACTCGACATTAAATTGATGGAAATTCAACATTCACAAAAAATGATAAAAAAATAGGTGATCTTAATAGTCGTCTACAACAAAATCTAAATGAGAGTTTTCCGAATGCGATAGATTCTAGGTGAGAAATTGGCGTTCACATGACACAGATGCAATGTAGCCTTAAAATCAGGTTTTTGTCGAACTCCACATTAAATCAATGGAAATTCAATGTTCACAAAAAATTATAGAAAATAAGGGATCTCAATAGTCATATACAACAAAATCTAAATAAAGGTGCTTAATAGTCATCTACAACACAATCTAAATTAAATTTTTCCTAACATAGTTGATTATGGGTGAAAAATTGGAGTTTGCATGACATAGGTGTGAGGTAGCCTTAAAATCATGTTTTCGTCGAAGTTGACATTAAATCGATGGAAGATCAACATTCATGAAAATCGATAGAAAATAAAGGTTCTTAATAGTCATCTATAAAACAATCTAAATCAAAGTTCTCCAAACATGGTTGATTATGGGTGAAAAATTAGAGTTCGCGTCACACAGATGCAACGTAGGCTTAAAATTAGGCCTTCGCCGAACTTGACATTAAATCAATCGAAATTCAACATTCACAAAAAACGATAATAAATTAAGGTTCTTTAATAGTGATCTACAACACAATCTAAATCAAAGTTCTCAAAACATTGTTGATTATGGGTCAAAAACTAGAGTTCACGAGACACAGATGCGACAGAGCCTTAAAATCACATCTTCGTCGAACAAGACATTAAATCATGTCCTCGTCGAAGTCGACATTTAATCAATGGAAATTCAACATTCACGAAAACTCATAGAAAATAAACATTCTTAATAGTCATTTACAACACAACCTAAATCAAATTTATCCAAACATGGTTGATTATGGGTGAAAAATTGGAGTTCACGTAACACTAATGCAACATAGTCTTAAAATCAGTTCTTCGTTGAACTCAAAATTAAAATCGATAGTAAAAAATGGTTTGCAATAGTTATCTACAACATAGCCTAAATCATAGCTCTCCAAACATGGTTGATATGGGAGAAAACTTGGAGTTCGCATGACACAAATGCAATGTAGCCTTAAAATCTTATTGAACTCGACATTAAATCGTTTAAAATTCAACAATCATGAAAATCGATAGAAATTAAAGGTTCTTAATAGTCATCTACATTATGATCTAAATAAATGTTCTACAAACATGGATGATTATGAGTGAAAAATTAGAGTTTGCGTGATAGATATGCAACGTAGCCTCAAAATCAGGTCTTTCCCAAACTCGACATTAAATCTATGGAAATTCAACATTCACGAAAACCTAAAGAAAATAAAAGTTCTCCAAACATGGTTGATTATGAGTAAAAAAATGGAGTTCACGTGACACAGATGCAACGTAGTCCTAAAATCAGGTCTTCGTCGAACTCGACATCAATTCAATGGAATTTCAACATTCATGAAAAACTTATAGAAGATAAGGGTTCTTGATAGTCATCTAGAACACTATTTAAATCAAAGTTTTCGAAACGTGGTTGATTATAAGTGAAAATTTTGAGTTTGCGTGACACAAATGCAATCTAGCCTTAAAATCGGGTCTTCACCGAACTTAACATTAAATCGATGGTAATTCAACATTCACGAAAACCAATAGATTAAAATGGTTCTTTATAGTCATCTACAACACAATCTAAATCAAAGTTCTCAAAACATGGTTGATTATGGGTGAAAAATTGGAGTTCGCTTGAAACAGATGAAATGTAGCCTTAAAATCAAGTCTTCATTGAACCCGACATTAAATCGATGGAAATTCAACATTGACGAATACTGATAGAAAATAAAGCTTCTTAATAGTCATCTACAACACAATCTAAATTAAAGTTCTCCAAATATGGTTGATTGTGGGTGAAAAATTGGAATTCTCATGACATAGATGCAAAGTGGCCTTAAAATCTGGTTTTTGCCGAACTCGACATTAAATCGATGGAAATTCAACATTCACAAAAAATGATAAAATATAGGGGATATTAATAGTTATCTACAATAATATCTAAATAAGAGTTTTCCAAACATGGTATATTCTGGGTGAGAAATTGGTGTTCGCATGACACAGATGCAACGTAGCCTTCAAATCAGGTCTTTGCCAAACTCGACACTAAATCAAAGGAAATTCAACATTCACGAAAACTGATAGAAAATAAAGCTTCTTAATAGTCATCTACAACACAATCTAAATTAAAGTTATCCAATCATGGTTGATTATGGGTAAAAAAGAGGAGATTGCATGACACAGATGCAATGTAGCCTGAAAATTAGGTCTTCACCAAACTCGACATTAAATCGATGGAAATTTAACATTCACCAAAACCGATAGAAGATAAAGGTTCTTGATAGTTATCTACAACACAATCTAAATCAAATTTCTTCCAAATGATTGATTATGGGTGGAAAATTGGAGTTCATGTGACACAGATGCAATGTAGCCTTAAAATCAGGTCTTTTTCAAACTCGACATTAAATCGATGGAAATTCAACATTCATGAAAACCCACAAAAAATAAAGGTTCTTAATGGCCATCTACAACACAATCTAAATCAAAGTTCAACAAACATGGTTTATTATGGGTAAAAAAATGGAGTTTGCGTGACACAGATGCTACGTAGCCTGAAAATCAGGTCTTCGCCAAACCAAACTCGACATTAAATCAATGGAAATTGAACACTCACGAAAACTGATAGAATTAAAGGTTCTTAATAGTCATCTACAAAATAATCTAAATCAAAGTTCTCCAAACATGGTTAATTATGGGTGGCAAATTGGAGTTCATGTGACACAAATGCAATTTAGCCTTAAAATCAGGTGTTCACCGAACTCGACGTTAAATCGACGGAAATTCGACATTCATGAAAATCATTAGAAAATAAAGGTTTTTATTAGTCATCTACAACACAATATAAATCAAAGTTCTCCAGACATGGTTGATTATAGGTGAAAACTTGGAGTTGACGTGACACAGATACAACGTAACCTAAAAATCATGTCTTCACTGAACACGACATTCAATCAATTGAAATTCAATATTCATGAAAACTGTTAGAAAATAAAGGTTCTTAATAGTCATCTACTACACAATCTAAATTAAAGTTGTCCAAACATGGTTGATTATGGGTGAAAAAATGGAGTTTGCGTGAAATAGATGCAACGTAGCCTTAAAATCAGGTCTTCGCTAACTCGGCATACAATCGATAGAAATTCAACATTCACGAAAACCTATAGAAAATAAAGGTTATTAATAGTCATCTACAACATAATCTAAATCAAAGTTCTCCAAACATGGTTGATTATGGGTGAAATATTAGAATTCGCGTGACACAGATACAATTTAGCCTTAAAATTAGGTCTTCACCAAACTCGAAATTAAATCAATTGAAATTCAACATTCAGGAAAACCGATAGAAAATAAAGCTTCTTAATAGTCATCTACAGCACAATCTAAATCAAAGTTCTCTAGACATGGTTGTATGGGTGAAAAATGTGAATTGACGTGACACTGATGTAACATAGTGTTAAAACTAGGTCATTGCTGAATTTGAGATTAGATCGATGGGAATTCAACATAGCCGATAGAAAATAAAGTCTCTTAATAGTCATCTAAAACACAATCTAAATCAAAGTTCTCCAAACATGGTTAATTATGGGTGAAAATTTGGTGTTCTCGTGACACAAATGCTAAATTAGGTTTTCGCCGAACTCGACATTAAATCCATGGAAATTCAACATTCACGAAAACCGATAGAAAATAAAGGTTCTTAATAGTCATCTACAACACAATCTAAATAAAATTTCTGAAAACATGGTTGATTATAGGTGAAAACATAGAGTTCACGTGACACAGATGCAATGTAGCCTTAAAATAAGGTTTTCGCCGAACACGACATTAAATCGATGGAAATTCAACATTCACAAAAACTGATAGAAAATAAAGGTTCTTAATAGTCATCTACAACACAATCTAAATAAAAGTTCTCCAAACATGATTGATTATGGGTGAAAAATTGTTGTTCGCATGCCAGATATGCTACGTAGCCTTAAAATCATGTTTTCACCGAATTTTTACATTGACGAAAACTGATAGAAAATAAAGGTTTTTAATAGTCATCTACAATATAATCTAAATAAAAGTTCTCCAAATATGGTTGATTATGGGTGAAAAATTGGAGTTCGTGTGACACAGATCCAACGTAGCTTTAAAATCAGGTTTTCGTCGAACTCGACATTAAATTGATGGAAATTCAACATTTAGAAAAACCTGTAGAATATAAATTTTGAATAGTCATCTACAACACAATCTAAATCAAAATTCTCCAAACATTCTTGATTATGGGTGAAAAATTGGATTTCTTGTGACACAAATGCAACATATCCTTAAAATTAAGTTTTTGCCGAACTCAACATTAAATTGATGGAAATTCAACATTCACAAAAACTGATATAAGGGATCTTAATTGTCATCTACAATACAATCTAAATCAAAGTTCTCCAAATATGGTATATTATGGGCGAGAAGTTGGAGTTCGCGTGACACAGATACAACGTAGCCTTAAAATCAGGTCTTCATTGAACTCGACATTAAATTGATGGAAATTCATCATTCACAGAAATCGATGCAAAATAACAGTTCTTAATAGTCATCTACAACACAATTTAATTCAAATTTATCCAAACATGGTTGATTATGTGTGAAAATTGGAGTTAGCATGACACAGATGCAACGTAACCTTATAATCAAGTCTTCGCTAAAATCGACATTAAATCGATAGAAATTCAACATTCACAAAAATCAGTAAAAATTAATGGTTCTGAATAGTCAACTAAAACTCAATCCAAGTCAAATTTATCTAAACGTGTGGTTTATTATGGGTGAAAAATTGGACTACGCGTGACACTGATGCAATGTAGCCTTAAAATCAGTTTTTTACTGAATTTGACATTAAATCAATGGAAATTCAACATTCATGAGAACCGATAGAAAATATAGGTTCTTTCTAGTCATCTATAGCATAATATATATCAAAGTTCTCCAAACATGGTTGATAATGATTGAAAAATTGGAGTTCGCATGACACAAATGCAACATAGCCTTAAAATAAGGTTTTCACCGAACTCGACATTAAATCGATGGAAATTCAACATTCACGAACCGATAGAAAACAAAGGTTCTTAATAGCCACCTACAACACAATCTAAATCAAAGCGCTCCAAACATGGTTGATTATGGGTGAAAAAATGGAGTTTGCGTGACACAGATGTAATGTAGCCTTAAAATCAGGTCTTCGCTAAACTCGGCATTAAATCCATCGAAATTCAACATTCATGAAAACCAATAGAAAATAAAGGTTATTAATAGTCATCTATAACATAGTCTAAATCAAAGTTCTACAAACATGGTTGATTATGGGTGAAATATTGGAGTTCGCGTGACACAGTTGCAAAATAGCCTTAAAATCAGGTCTTCACCGAAATCTACATTAAATCAATGGAAATTCAACATTCACAAAAACTGATAGAAAATAAAGGATCTTAATAGTCATCCTCAACACAATCTATATCAAAGTTATCCAAACATGGTTGATAATAGGTGAAAAATTGGAGTTCATGTGACACAGATGTAATCTAGCGTTAAAATTAGGTCTTCCTCTATTTCGACATTAAATAGATGGAAATTCAACATTAACGAAAATTGATAGAAAATAAGGGATCTTAATAGTCATCTGCAACACAATATAAATCTATGTTCACCAAACATGGTTGATTATGGGTGAAAAATTGGAGTTCACATAGCCTTAAAATCAAAATTTTCCGAACTAGACATTAAATCGATGGAATTTCAAAATTCTTGAAAACCGATAGAAAAAAATGGTTCTTAATAGTAATCTACAACACTATCTAAATGAATGTTCTACAAATATAGTTGATTATGGGTGAAAATTTTGAGTTACCGTGACAGAGATGCAATGTAGGCTTAAAATCAGGTCTTCGCCGAACTCTACATTAAATCGATGAAAATTCAACATTCACGAAAATTGATAGAAAATAAGGGTTCTTAATAGTCATCTATAACACAATCTAAATCAAAGTTCTCCAAACATGGTTGATTATTCAAGTGAAAAATTGGAGTTTGCGTGACACAGATGCAAGGTAGCCTTAAAATCAGGTCTTCGCCGAACTCGACATTAAATTGATGGAAATTCAACATTCAAAACAACCCGTAGAATATAAATTTTGAATAGTTATCTATAACACAATCTAAATCAAACATCTCCAAACATTCTTGATTATGGGTGAAAATTTGGAATTCTCGTCACACAGATGCAATGTAGCCTTAAAATCAAGTTTTCATCGAACTCGACATTAAATCAATGGAAATTCAACATTCACGAAAAACGATAGAAAATAAGGGATCTTAATTGTCATCTACAATACAATCGAAATCAAATTTTTCCAAATATGGTAGATTATGGGTGACAAATTGGAGTTCACGTGACACAAATGCAACGTAGCCTTAAAATCTAGTCTTTGCCAAACTCGACATTAAATAAAATGAAATTCAACATTCACGAAAACTGATAAAAAATAAAGGTTCTTAATAGTCATGTACAACACAATCTAAATAAAAGTTCCCCAAACATGGTTGATTATGGGTGAAAAATTCCAGTTTGCTTTACATAGATGCTATATAGCCTTAAAATCAGGTGTTTGTCAAACTCGACATTAAACCGATGGAAATTCAGCATTCACGAAAAGTTATAGAAAATAAAGGTTCTTAATATTCCTCTACAACACAATCTAGATCGAAGTTCTCCAAACATGGTTGATTATGGATGAAAATTGGAGTTCACATAACACAAATATAACTTAACCTTAAAATAGGGTCTTTGACGAACTCGACATTAAATCAATGGAAATTCAACATTCACAAAACCCGATAGAAAATAAAAGTTCTTAATAGTCATCTACAACACAATCTAAATCAAAGTTCTCCAAACATGGTTAATTATAGTTGATAAATTGGAGTTCACGTGACACAGATGCAACGTAGCTTGAAAATAATGTCTTAGCTGAACTCAACAATAAATTGATGGAAATTCAACATTCGCAAAAACTGATAGAAAATTCAATGTTCTTAGTATTTATCCTGGACACAATCTAAATCAAATTTCTCCAAACATGGTTGATAATGGGTGAAAAATTGGAGTTCACGTAACACAGCCCCAACGTAGCCTTAAAATTAGGTCTTCATCGAATTGGACATTAAATTGATGGAAATACAACATTCGTGAAAACAAATAGAAAATAAAGGTTCTGAATAGTCATCTACAACACAATCCAAATCAAAGTTCTCATAACATGGTTGATTATGTTTGAAAGATTGGAGTTTGCGTGACATAGATGCAATGTAGCTTTAAAATCAGGTGTTCACTGAACTCGACATTAAATCTATGGAAATTGAACAATCAATAAAACCTATAGTAAATAAAGGTTCTTAATAGTTATCTACAATGTAATCTAAATGAAAGTTTTCCAAACACAATTGATTATGGGTGAAAACCCATAAATCGCATGGCATAAATGCAATGTAGTCTTAAAATCATGTCTTAGCCAAACTCAACATTCATGAGAACCGATAGAAAATAAAGGTTCTTAGTAGTCATCTACAACACAATCTAAATCAAAGTTCTCCAAACATGGTTGATTATGGTTGAAAAATTGGAGTTTACGTGACATAGATGCAATGTATTCTTGAAATCAGGTTTTCGTCAAACTCAACATTAAATATATGGAAATTCAACATTCAAAAAAATCAATAGAAAATAAAGGTTCTTAATAGTCATCTACAACACAATTTAAATCAAAGTTTTCGAAACGTGGTTGATTATGGGTGAAAATTTGGAGTTCGTGTGGCAAAGTTGCAATGTAGTCTTAAAATTAGGTCTTCGCCAAACTCGACATTAAACCGATGGAAATTAGACATTCACAAAAACATATAGTAAATAAAGGTTCTTAATAGTCATCTACAACACAATCTAAATCAAAGTTCTCCAAACATGGTTGATTTATGGTGAAATAAATTGTGCGCATGACACAGATGTGACATAGCCTTAATATCATTTTTTCGTCAAACTCGACATTAAATTGATGGAAATTCAACATTCACGAAAAAATGATAAAACTAAAGGTTCTTATTAGTCATCTTCAACACAATATAAATCAAACTTCTCCAAATATAGTTGATTATGGGTGAAAAATTGGAGTTCACGTGATATGGATGTAACATAGCCTTAAAATCAGGTCTTTGCCGAACTCGACAGTAAATCGATGGAAAATCAACATTCACAAAAATTGATCGAAAATAAAGGTTTTTAATATTCATCTACAACAAAATATAAATCGAAGTTCTCCAAAAATGGTTGATTATGTGTGAAAAATTTGAGTTTGTGTGACACAGATGCAACGTAACCTTAAAATCAGGTCTTCGCCGAACTCGACATTAAATCGATGGAAATTAAACATTCATGAAAACTGATAGAAAATAAAGGTTCTTAATAGTCATCTACAACAGAATGTAATTCAAAGCTCTCCAAACATGGTTGATTATGTGTGAAAACATAGAGTTTGTGTGACACAAATGCAACATAGCCTTAAAATTAGGTCCTCGCCGAACTCGACATTAAATTGATGGAAATTCAACATTCACTAAAATCGATAGAAAACAAAGGTTCTTAATAGTCATCTACAACACAATCTAAATCAAATTTCTCCAAACCTTGATGATTATGGGTGAAAAATGTGAGTTTGAAGGGGCTCATGTGCGAAAAAGACCCGGAACGTCCTTGTTTTTTTAAAATAAGTTGGTGAGCCATGCGAACTAGCATTTTTCACCCATAATCAACCAAGTTTGGAGAAGTTTGATTTCAGATTATGTTGTAGACGACTATTAAGAACCTTTATTTCCTATTGATCGATTTAGAAACAAGTTCATCTAACACCCGATTTTAAGTCTACGTTGCAACAGTTTCATGCGAACTCCAATTTTTCACTATTAATCAATTAGGTTTCGAGAAATTTGATTTTAGATTGTGTTGTAGATCACTATTAAGAACCTTTATTTTCTATTGGTTTTGGTGAATGTTAAATTTATATCAATTTATTGTTGAGTTCGGTGAACACCATATTTTTAAGGCTAAGTTGCATCTATGTCACACGAACTCCCATTTTTCACCCATAATCAACCACGTTTGGAGAAATTTGATTTAGGATTGTGTTCTAGATGACTATTAGGATCCTTTATTTTATATCACCTTTCGTGTAAGCTGATTTTCGATCGATTTACAACCAAGTTTGTCTAACACTCGATTTTAATGCTATGTTGTAGCTGTGTCATGTGAACTCCCATTCTTCCCCCATAATCAACCATGTTTGGAGATTTTGATTTAGGATTTTTTTGTAGATGACTATTAGGATCCATTATTTTATATCACCTTTTGTGAACATTGTTTTTCGATCGAATTACAGCCAAGTTCATCTGACACCTGATTTTAAGATTGCGTTGCAACTGTCATGTGAACTCCCATTTTTATCCTATAATCAACTAGGTTCAGAGAACTTTGATATTAGATTGTGTTGTTCATGACTAGTCAGAACCTTTATTTTCTATCGATTTTTGTGAATGTTGAATTCTCATCGATTTAATGTCGAGTTCGGCGAATACCTTATTTTAAGGCTATGTTGCACTTGTCTCACATGAACTCCCATTTTCCACACATAATCAACCATGTGTGAAGAACTATTAAGAACTTTTATTTTCTATCGGTTTTCATCAATGTCGAATTTCCATTGGTTTCATGTCGTGTTAAGTGAACACCTAATTTTAAGGCTACATTGCAACTATATCATGCAAACTCCCATTTTTCACCCATATTCAACCAGTTTTGGAGAAATTTGATTTAGGATTGAATTGTACATGACTATTAGGATCCTTTTTTTTATATCCCCTTTCGTGAAGTTGATTTTCATTTGATTTGCAGCCAAGTTCGTCTAATACTTGTATTTTAGGGCTACATTGTAGCTATGTCATGTGAATTCCCATTCTTCACCCATAATCAGCCAAGTTTGGAGAAGTTTGATTTTGGATTGTGTTGTAGATGACTATGAAGAACGTATATTTTCTATTGGATTTTGTGAATGTTGAATTTCCATTGATTTAATGTGTAGTACAACGAACACGTGATTTTAATGCTACGTTGCAACTATGTCATGCGAACACCCATTTTTCACCCATAATCAACCAGGTTTGGCAAAATTTGATTTTAAATTGTGTTGTATATGACTATTAGGAACCTTTACTTTCTATCAATTTTTGTGAATGTTTAATTTCCATCGATGTAATCTCGAGATTAGTGAACAACTTATTTTAAGTCTACGTTGTAGCTGTGTTACATGAACTCCCATTTTTCACCCATAATCAACCATGTTTGGCGAAATTTGATTTAGGATTACGTTGTAGATGACTATTAGGATACTTTATTTTATATCGCCTTTCGTGAACGTTGATTTTCGATCAATTTCCAGCCACATGCACCTAACACCTGATTTTAAAGCTACGTTCCAGCTGTGTCATGCGAACTCCCATATTTCTCCCATTATCAACCATGTTTGGAGAACTTTGATTTTACATTGTGTTGTAAATGACTATTAAGAAACTTTATTTTATATTGGTTTTAGTGAATGTTGAATTTCTATCTATTGAATGTTGAGTTCGACGAACACCTAATTTTAAGGCTACGTTGCAGCTATGTCTCCAAAACTATGATTTTTCACTCGTAATAAAAAAGGTTTGGAGAAGTCAGAAATTGGGGTGTTTGGCCATTTTTTAGCGTCATCCTACCGCTGCCTAGGAATTGGACAAATAGCTTATATAGGGGGGTTGTTGCATTTGAGGGGTCGAGTCTGGATACTCCCATCAACACAAAAATGGGAGCGAGGTGCTTGCATCGGTGCATAAATGGGAGTGAGGTGGCTTGGACGGGACGAAATTTTGAATGCCCACATTTTGGGCGAAAAGTCAAAAATCGAGGTGTTTGACCATTTTTTAGTGTCATCCTCCCGATGCTTGGGAATTGGACAAGTAGCTTATATAGGGGGGTATGTATTCTCGTTTGGCCCAGTTCGTATGGGAACCCGAGCTCGGACGCGAGTTGGGACATGAGCTGGGTACCCGACTCGGCACCCGAGCTCGGACCCGAACTAGGAACCCGAGCTCAGACCCGAGTCGGCACATGAGCTAGGAACCCGAGCTCGGACCCGAGTTGGCACCCAAGCTGGAAACCCGAGTCGCCACCCGAGCTGGGAACCCGAGCTCGGACCCAAGTTGGCACCCGAGCTTGGACCGGAGTTGGGAACCCGAGCTCGGACCCGAGTCGACACCAAATCTCTGACCCTAGTTGGGAACTCGAGCTCGGACCCGAGTCGGCACCCGAGCTCGAACCCGAGTCGGCACCCAAGCTCGGACCCGAGCAGGGAACCCGAGCTCGGACCCAAGTCGGCACCCAAGCTCAGACCCGAGCAGGGAACCCAAGCTCGGACCCAAGTCGGTACCCAAGCTGGGAACCCGAGTGGGCACCCGAGCTCGGACCTGAGTCGGCACCCTAGCTCAGACCCAACCTGGGAACCCGAGTTCGGGGTGTTTGAACTGTTCTCGTCCTCTTCCTACTGATGCTTGGTAATCGGACAAATAACTTATATAGGGGGGTTATGTGTCCGAGCTGGGAACCCGAGCTCGGCGGTGTTAGACATGTTTTCAACGTCATGCTACCGATGCCTAGCAATCTGACAGATAGCTTATATAAGGGGGTATGTGTTCAGTCTTGGACAAGTCCGCATAAGAGCCGAGTTTGTAAGCCGATTCCGAGGGTCGATATGAGAACAGATCGAGCTGGGAATTTGAGTGCGCCGAGCTCGGTTCAAATAGTAGTAAATCGGGGTGTTCGACTGTTTCCGTCGTCATCCTACCGGTTCCTGGGAATCAGACAAATAGCTTATATAGTAGGTTAGATTGTGTTGTAGATGATTATTGAGGAACATTCATTTTTTGTCGATTTAATGTCGAGTTTGGCGAACACCTAATTTTAAGGCTACGTTGCATCTGTGTTACACGAACACCCTTTTTTCACCCATAATCGTCTATGTTTGGAGAAGTTTGATTTAGGATTGTGTTGTAGATGATTATTAGGATCCTTTATTTTGTATCGCATTTCGTGAACATTGATTTTCGATCAATTTATAGCCAGGTTCGTCTAACACCTAATTTAAAGGCTATGTTGCAGTTGTGCCATGCGAACTCCCAATTATTACCCATAATCAACCATGTTTGGAGAACTTTGATTTATGATTTTGTTGTAGATGAATATTAGGAACCTTTATTTTTTATCGGCTTTCGTGAACACTTTGCATCAATTTACAATCGAGTTCGAATAAACATCTGATTTTTAGGCTACATTGTAGTGTGTCATGTGAACCCCCATTTTTCTCCCATAATCAAAAAAGTTTGGATAACTTTGATTTTAGATTGTGTTATAGATGACTATTAGGAACCTTTACTTTTTATTGACTTTCATTTACGTTCATTTTTTAGCGAATTCCAGGTAAGTTTTAGATGACTATTAAGAAGTTTTATTTTATATCGGCTTTTGTGAGCATTGAATTTAAATTGATTTACAGCCGAGTTCGGCTAACACCTGATTTTAATGCTACATTGTAGCTTTGTCATGCAAACTCCCATTTTTCATCCATAATCAAACATGTTTTGAGAACTTTCATTTTAGATTGTGTTGTAGATTACTATTAAGAACTTTTATTTTATATCGCCTTTCTTGAACATTGAATTTAAATTGATTTACAACCGAGTTCGGCTAATACCTAATTTTAATGCTACATTGCAGCTTTGTCATACAAACTCCCATTTTTCACCCACAATCAACTATGTTCGGAGAACTTTGCTTTTGGATTGTGTTGTAGATGACCATTAGGATCCTTTATTTTATACGGCCCTTAATGAACATTGATGTTTGATCGATTTACAACAAATTTCATCTAACACCTGATTTTAATGCTATGTTGCAGCCGTGTGATGTGAACTCCCATTTTTCACCGATAATAAACTAGGTTTGGGGAACTTTTATTTTAGATTGTGTTCTACATGAGTAATAAGAACTTTTATTTTCTATTGGTTTTCGTGAATTTTGAATTTCCATCGATATAATGTCAAGTTTGGCGAACACTTGATTTTAATGCTACGATGCAGCTATTTCATGCAAACTCCCATTTTCACCCATAATCAATCAAGTTTGGGGAACTTTCATTTTATATTATATCTTGTAGATGACTATTTAGAACCTTTATTATATTTCCGGTTTTGTGAACATTCATATTCCATTGATTTACAATCGAGTTTGACTAACACCTGATTTTCATACTACATTGCAGCTTTGTCATGTGAATTCTCATTTTTAATTGATTTAAAGCCAAGTTCTTCTAACATGCGATTTTAACGATATGTTGCATTTGTGTCAAAATTTGGAGAAGTTTGATTTTAGATTGTGTTATAGATGACTACTAAGAACCTTTATTTTGTATCGGTTTTTTTCAATGTTGAATTTCTATCGATTTAATGTCAAATTCAGCGAACACTTGATTTTAAGGCTACAATTCAGCTGTGTCACATGAACTCTAATTTTTCACCCATAAACAAGCATGTTTGGATAATTTTGTATTTATATTGTATTGTATAGACTATTGGGATCATTTTTTTTATATTGTCTTTGGCGAACATTGATTTTTGATCGATTTATAGCCAAGTTCGTTTAACACATGATTTTAAGGGTACGTTGCAGCCATGTCATGTGAACTCCCATTTTTCACCCATAATTAACTAGGTTTGGAGAAATTTGATTTTGGATTTTGTTGTAGATGACTATTAAGAACCCTTATTTTCTATCAATTTTCGTGAATGTGTAATTTCCATCAATTTAATGTCAAGTTCGGTGATTACCTAATTTTAAACCTACGTTGTAATTGTGTCATGAGAACTCCCATTTTTCAACCATAATCAACCATGTTTTTAGAACTTTGATTTATGATTGTGTTGTATAGATGACTGCTAGGGTCCTATACTTTGTAATGCCTTTCATGAACGTTAATTTTTGATTGATTTACAAAGAAGTTCATCTAACACCTGGTTTTAATGCTACATTGTGGTTGTGTCATGTGAACTCCCATTTTTCACCCATAATTAACCAGGTTTGGAGAAATTTGATTTTGGATTGTGTTGTAGATGACTATTAAGAACCCTTATTTTCTATCGATTTTCGTGAATGTTGAATTTCCATCAATTTAATGTCAATTTCGGTGATTACCTAATTTTAAACTTACATTGTAATTGTGTCATGAGAACTCCCATTTTTCAACCACAATCAACAATGCTTGGAGAACTTTGATTTAGGATTATATTTTAGATGACTAATAGGATCTTTTATTTTATATTGCTTTTTCATGAATGTTCATTTTCGATTGATTTAGAGCCAAGTTTTTCTATCATTTTGATTTTAAGGTTGCGTTGCAACTATGTCATGTGAATTTCTATTCTTCACCCATAATCAATCTTGTTTGGAGAAGTTTTATTTTAGATCGTGTTGTAGATGGCTATTAAGAACCTTTAATTTCTATCAATTTTCGTGAAAGTTGAATTTCCGTCGATTCAATATCATGTTTGGTGAACACCTGATTTTAAGGCTACGTTGCAGCTATGTCATACGATCTCCCATTTTTCAACAATAATCAATCATGTTTGGAGAACTTTGATTTAGGATTGTGTTGTAGATGACTATTAGGGTTCTTTATTTTATATCGCCTTTCATGAATGGTTATTTTTGATTGATTTACAACCAAGTTCGTCTAACACCATATTTTAAGGCTACGTTGCAATTGTGTCATGCGAACTCAAATTTTTTACCCATAATGATGAAGGATTGGAGAACTTTGATTTTAGATTGATGACTATTAAGAAACCTTTATTTTCTATAGGTTTTCATGAATGTTGAATTTCCATCGATTTAATGTAGAGTCCGGAAAACACTTGACTTTAAGGCTATGTTGCAGCTATGTCACACGAACTCCCATTTTTCACCCATATTCATCCATGTTTGGATAACTTTGATTTAGGATTGTGTTGTAAATTAATATAAGAATACTTTATTTTATATTGCCTTTCGTGAACGTTGATTTTCGATTGAATTATAGCCAAAATCGTATAACACTTGATTTTAAGGCTACATTGTAGCCGTGGGATGCGAACTCCCATTTTTCACCCATAATCAACCAGGTTTGGAGAAGTTTGATTTTAGATTATGTTGTAGATGACTATTAAAAACCTTTATTTTCTATCAAATTTCGTGAATGTTGAATTACCATCGATTTAATGTCGAGTTTGGTGAAGACCTTATTTTAAGGCTACATTGCATTTGTGTCATGTGAAATCCAATTTTTCACACATAATCAACCATATTTCAAGAAATTTGATTGAGGATTGTGTTGTAGATGACTATTAGGATCCTTTATTTTATATCTTTTTTTGTGAATGTTGATTTTTTATAGATTTAGAGCCAAGGTCATCTAACACCTGATGTTTAGACTATGGTGCAGCTGTATAATATGAACTCCCATTTTTCACCCATAATCATCAAATTTTGGATAAATTTGATTTTAGATTTTGTTGTAGTTGACTATAAGGATATTATATTTTATATTGCCTTTCATGAACGTTGACTTTCGATTCAAGTACTGCCAAGTTTGTCTAACACTTGACTTTAAGGCTACATTGCAACTGTGTCATGCGAACTCCCATTTTTCACCGATAATTAACTAGGTTTTGAGAAGTTTGATTTTAGATTATGTTTTAGATATTAAGAACCTTTATTTCCTATTGATTTTCATGAATGTTGAATTTCTATTGATTTAATGTCGAGTTTTCCGAATACTTGGTTTTAAGGCTACGGTGCACCTTTGTCAAGCGAACTCCCATTTTTTACCCATAATCAACCATGTTTTGTTAAATTTCATGTAGGATTGTGTTCTACATGACTATTAGGATCCTTTATTCTGTATCACCTTTCATGAAGTTGATTCTCGAGCAATTTATAGCCAAGTTTCACTAACACATGATTTTAAGGCTACATTACAGCTGTGTCATTCGAACTCCCATTTTTCACCCATAATGACCCAGGTTTAGATGACTTTGATTTTAGCTTGTGTTGTAGATTACTATTGAGTACCTTTATTTTCAATCTATTTTTATGAATGTTGAATTTGCATAGATTTAATGTTGAGTTCAGAGAACACCTGATTACTAGGCTACATTGCAGTTGTGGCACATCCCACTTCTCACCCATAACCAACAATGTTTGAAGAACTTTCATTTAGGATTGTGTTGTAGATAAATATTAGGATCCTTTATATTCTATTGGTTTTTGTGAATGATGAATTTCCATTGATTTAATGTCTAATTCTACAAACACCTTATTTTAAGGCCATGTTGCAGTTGTGTCATGCGAACTCCCTTCTTTCACCCATAATGAATGAGGTTTGGAGAACATTGATTTAGGATTGTTTTGTAGATGACTATTAGGATCCTTTATTTTCTATCGACTTTTGTCAACGTTTGTTTTCCATCGATTTACGGTTGAATTCTGCTTACTCCTGATTTAAAGGCTATGTTTTAGCTGTGTTATGCGAACTCCCGTTTTTCTCACATAATCAACCAAGTTTGAAATTTTTTTATTTTAGATTGTGTTGTAGATGACTATTAGAAACATTTATTTTCTATCAACTTTCGTGAACATTGATTCTCCATTGACTTAAACCTGAGTTCGACTAACACCTCATTGTAAGGCTATGTTACAACAGTGTCATGCGAACTTCCATTTTTGACCCATAATCAACCATGTTTCAAAAACTTTAATTTTAGATTGTGTTGTGGACAACTATTAGGAACCTTTCATTTCAATTGGCTTCTTTAAATGGTTATTTTCCATCTATTTACAAACGATTTTGGCTAACACCTTATTTAAAGCTAAGTTGCAGCTATGTTATGTGAACCCACATTTTTAACCCATAATCAACCAAGTTTGAATAACTTTAATTTTAGATTGTGTTATATATATGACTATTAGAATTCTTTATTTCTATCGACTTTCATGAACATTGATTTTTCATCAATCTCGCATGGTGGTAAAATCAAATTTTTAAAAAATAGATGATCTGGTTCTACTCAGAATGACATTCTCTACAAAACCTATTTTTCAGATTTTTATTGAGAAATATTAAAAAAATTGCCTCTACCTCTACTGCTTCTAATTTTTAAAAATATCTATCTTTTTCAAGAACAACTTTTTTTTTTCTTAAAATGGACAATCTGGGTCTCTTTAGCACACGAGCCAAGTTCATCTAACAACTTATTTTAAGGCGACATTGCAACTGTGTCATGCAAACTCGCCATTAGAGAACTTTTATTTTGGATTGTGTTATAGATGACTATTAAGAACATTTAATTTTTGTTCGTTTACGTGAATGTTGATTTTCCATCAATTAAATGTTTAGTTCAGCGAAAACCTGGTTTTAAAGGCTACGTTGCATCTATGTCATGCGAATTCCCATTTTTCACCCATAAACAACCATGCTTGAAGAACTTTCATTTTGTCATTGTGTTCTAGATGACTATTAGGATCCTTTAATTTTGTTTTGCCTTTCATGAATGTTGATATTCAATCCATTTATAGCCAAATTCGTCTAACACCCATTTTTAAGGTTACGTTGCGGCTGTATCATGTGAACTCCCATTTTTCACCCATAACTAACCATGTTTGGAGAACTTTGATTTAAGATTATGTTGTATCAGATCGTTTATTTATATCATGTTTTGTGAACATTGATTTATGATCGATTTATAGCCAAGTTCATCTAACACCTGATTTTAAGCCTACGTTGCAACTGTGTCATGCGATCTCCCATTTTTCACCCATAATCAACCAAGTTTGGAGAACTTTGATTTTAGATAATGTTGTAGATGACTATTAAGAACCTTTATTTTCTATCAATTTTCATTAATGATGAATTTCCATCGATTTAATGTTGAGTTCGTCGAATACCTGATTTTAAGGCTATGTTGCAGCGGTGTCATGAGAACTCACATTTTTCACACATAATCAACCATGTTTGGAGAACTTTGATTTAGGATTTTTTTGTAGATAACTATTAGGATCCTTTATTTCATATCACCTTTCGTGAACGTTGGTTTTGAATCGATTCACAGCCAAGGTTTCGTGTAACACTTGATTTTAAGGCTACGTTGCAGTTGTGTCATGCAATCTCCCATTTTTAACCCATAATCAACTAGGTTTATAGAACTTTGATTTTAGATAGTGTTGTAGATGACTATTAAGAATCTTTACTTTCTATCGATTTTCATTAATGTTTAATTTCAGTCGATTTAATGTCGAGTTAGGAAAAGACCTAATTTTAAGGCTACGTTCCATTTGTTTCACTTGAACTCCCAGTTTTCACCCATAATGAACCATGATTGGAGAACTTCGATTTAGGATTTTATTGTAGATGACTATCAGGATCCATTATTTTATTTCACCTTTCGTGAATGTTGATTTTTAATCGATTCATAGCCAAGTTCGTCTAATACCTGATTTTAAGGCTACATTGCAGCTCTGTGTCATGCAATCTCTCATTTTTCACCCATAATCAACCAGGTTTGTAGAAAGTTGATTTTAGATAGTGTTGTAGATGACTATTAAGAACCTTTACTCTCTATCAGTTTCCATTAATGTTTAATTTCCATCGATTTAATGTCGAAGACCTAATGTGAAGGCTATATTGCATCTGTGTCACTTGAATTCCTAGTTTTCTCCCATAATGAACCATGTTTGGAGAACTTTGAGTTGGGATTTTCTTGTAAGTGACTATTAGGATCTATTATTATATATCATCTTTCGTGAATGTTGATTTTCAATATATTCACATCCAAGTTCATCTAACACCTGATTTTAAGGTTGTGTTGCAGCCGTGTCATGCAATCTCCAATTTTTCACCCATAATCAACTAGGTTTGGAGAACTTTGATTTTAGATTATGTTTTAGATGACTATTTGGAACCTTTATTTTCTAACAATTTTTGTGAATGTTAAATTTCCATCAATTTAATGTCATGTTCGGAGAACACTTGATTTTAAGGCTACGTTGCACCTATCTCACACAAACTCCCATTTTGCACCCATAATCAACCATGTTTGAAGAAATTTGATTTAGGATTGTGTTGTAGATGACTATTAGGATCCTTTATTTTATATCGGCTTTTGTGAATATTGATTTTGAATCTATTTACAGCAAAGTTTGCTTAACACCTGATTTGTGATGGCTACATTGCAGCTGTGTCATGTGAAATCCCATTTTTCACTCATAATCAATTAGGTTTGGAGAACTTTTATTTTAGATTGTGTTGTAAATGAGTATTAAGAACCTTAGTTTTCTATCGGTTTTCTTGAATTTTGATTTCCATCGATTTAATGTCAACTTCGGTGAACACTTGATTTTAACACT
Source organism: Sequoiadendron giganteum (assembly GCA_007115665.2). NCBI lineage: Eukaryota > Viridiplantae > Streptophyta > Pinopsida > Cupressales > Cupressaceae > Sequoiadendron > Sequoiadendron giganteum. Next base: position 132,839 of record VCHN02000046.1, read on the forward strand.
ACGTTGCAGCTATGTCATCGAAACTCATATTTTTCACCAATAATCAACCACGTTTTTTGAACTTTCATTTTAGATAGTTTTGTAGATGACTATTAAGAACCTTTACTTTATCAGTTTTCGTTAATGTTTAATTTTCGTCATTTGAACATCGAGTTCGGCGAAACTTGATTTTAAGGCTATGCTGCATTTTTGTCACGAGAACTTCAATTTTTCAAACATAATCAACCATGTTTGGAGAACTTTGATTTAGGAATGTTTTGTAGATGACTGTTAGGATCCTTTTTTTTATATCACCTTTCGTGAACATTGATTTTAAATCGATTCACAACGAAGTTCGTCTAACACCTAATTTTAAGGCTACGTTGTAGTTGTATCATGTAATCTCCAATTTTTCACGCATAATCAACTAGTTTCTAAGAAATTTTATTTTAGATTGTGTTGTAGATGACTATCAGGAATCTTTATTTTCTATCGAATTTCGTGAATGTTGAATTTCCATCAATTTAATGTCGAGTTCGGCGAATAGCTGATTTGAATGCTGCATTGCACCTGTGTCTCGCAAATTCCCATTTTGCACCCATAGCTAACCGTGTTTGAAGAAATTTGATTTAGGATTGTGTTGTAGATGACTATTAGGATCCTGTATTTTATATCATCTTTCGTGATTATTGATTTTCAATCTATTTACAGCCAAGTTTGCTTAACACTTGTTTTTAAGGATACACTACTGCTGTGTGATGCGAAATCCCAAATTTTCACCCATAATCAATCAAGTTTGGAGAACTTTGATTTTAGATTGTGTTGTAATTGAGTATTAAGCACCTTTGTTTTCTATCGATTTTTCTGAATTTTTATTTCCATCTATTTAATGTCGAGTTCGGCGAACACCTGATTTTAATGCTACATTACTGTTGTGTCATGCGGCTGTGTCATGCGAACTCACATTTTTCACCAATAATTAACCATGTTTTTTGAACTTTAATTTTACATTGTCTTGTAGATGACTATTAGGAACGTTTATTTTTTTATTGATTTTTCGTGAATGTTGAATTTCCATCGATTTAATATCGAGTTTGACGAACACCTGATTTTAAGGCTACGTTGTTCCTTTGTCATGCGAACACCCATTTTTCACCCATAATCAACTAAGTTTGAAGAAGATTGATTTTAAATTTAATATAGATAACTGATATGAACCTTTATTTTCTATCGGTTTATTCAATAATGAATTTCCATCGATTTAATGTCCAGTTCGGTAAACGCTTTATTTTAAAATTACATTGCAGCTATGTTACGCGAACTCCCATTTTTCACCCATACTCAACCATGTTTGAAGAACTTTGATTTAGGGTAATGTTGTAGATGACTATTAGGATCCTTTATTTTGTATCACCTTTTGTGAAAGTTGATTTTTGTTCGATTTACAGCCAAGTTCATCTAACATGCAGGTTTAAGACTACTTTGCAGCTGTATCATGTGAACTCCCATTTTTCACCCATAATCAACCAGGTTTGGAGAACTTTGATTTTATATGACTATTAGGTTCCTTTATTTTATATTGCATTTTATGAAAGTTGTTTTTTGATTGATTTACAGTCAAGTTCGTCTAACACTTAATTTATAAGACTACGTTGCAACTCTATCATGCGAACTCCGATTTTTCACCCATACTCAACTAGGTTTGGAGAATTTTGATTTTTTATTGTGTTGTAGATGACTATTAAAAACCTTTATTTTCTATAGATTTTTCGTGAATGTTGAATTTCCATCAATTTAATGTCAAGTTCACCGAATACCTGATTTTATGTCTACGTTGCAGCTGTTTCACACGAACTCCCATTTTTCACCCATAATCAACCATGTTTGGATAAGTTTGATTTAGAATTGTGTTGTAGATGACTATTAAGATTCTTTTTTTTATATCACTTTTCATGAACATTGATTTTCGATTGATTTACAACCATATTTCTTTAACACCTAGTTTTAAGGCTACGTTGCAGCTATGTCATTCAAACTCCCATTTTTCACAACCATGTTTGGAGAACCTTTATTTAGGATTGTGTTGTAGATGACTATTAGAATCTTTTATTTTTTATCACCTTTCATGAACATTGATTTTCGATCAATTTACATCCAAGGTCTCCAAATATGGCTGATTATGGGTGAAAAATGGGAATTCACATCACACAACTACAACGTAGCCTTAAAATCAAGTGTTCGTCGAACACGACATTAAATTGATGGAAATTCAACATTCATGAAAACCGATAAAAGACAAAGGTTCTTAATAGTCATCTACAACACAATCTAAAATAAAATTTCTCCGAACCTACTTGATTATGGGTGAAAACTGGGAGTTCACATGACACAACTGCAACGTAGCCTTTGAATCAGGTGTTAGACATACTTGGTTGTAATTCGATTGAAAATGAATGTTCTTGAAATGTGATATAAAATAAAGGATTCTAATAGTCATCTACACCATAATCATAAATCAAGTTTCTCCAAACATGGTTGATTATGGGTGAAAAATGGAAGTTCGCGTGACAGCTACAATGTAGCCTTAAAATCAGGTATTAGCTGAACTTGCCTGGAAATCAATGGAAAATGAACATTCACAAAAGCCAATAGAAAATAAAGGTTCCTAATAGTCATCTGCAACACAATTTAATATAAAATTTATCCAAAATTCGTTGATTATGGGAAAGAAATGGGGGTTCGCATGAGACACTACAACGTAGCCTAAAAATTAGATGTTGGAAGAACTAGACTGTAAATCGATCAAAAATCAATGTTTATGAAAGGTGATATAAAATAATGGATCCTAATAGTAACCTACAAAACATTCCTAAATCAAAGTTCTCCAAACATGGTTGATTAAGGATAAAAAATTCGAGTTCACAAGACATAGTTGCAACGTAGTCTTAAAATTAGGTGTTAGACAAACATTTTTGTAAATCAATCGAAAATCAACGTTCACGAAAGATGATATAAAATAAAGGATCGTAATAGTAATCTACAACACAATCCTAAATCAATGTTCTCCAAACATGGTTGATTATGGGTGAAAATTGGGAGTTTGTGTGACAAAGCTACAACGTAGCCTTAAAATCAGGTGTTCATCGAACTCGACATTAAATCGGTGGAAATTAATAATTCATGTAAAAAATAGAGGTTTGATATTGTAATCTACAACACAATCTAAAATCAAGCTTCTCCAAACTTGGATAATTATGGTAAAAAAATGGTACTTCTAATGACAGAATTGCAACGTAACTTTAAAATCAAGTGTTAGATGAACTTGGCTATAAATCATAAATAAGAATTTTCCCAAACATGGTTAACTATGGGTGAAAAATTGGAGTTCGTGTGTTATATTTGTGACGTAGCCATAAAATCAGGTATATGCAGAACTCGACATTAAATTGATGGAAATTCAACATTCACGAAAATCGTTAGACCATAAAGGTTCTTCTTAATAGTCATCTACAACATTATGTAAAATCAATCTTCTCTGAACCTGGTTGATTATGGTTGAAAAATAGTAGTTCGTAGGACACAGCTGCAACGTGGCCTTAAAAGCAGATGTTAAATGAACTTGGTTGTAAATCGATCAAAAATCAACGTTCACACAAGACAATATGAAAATAAAGGATCCTAATAGTCATCTACAACACAATCTTAAATGAAACTTCTCCAAACCTGGTTGATTATGGGTGAAAAATGCAAGTTCGCATGACACAGCTACAATTTAGCCTTAAAATTAGGTGTTGGAAAAACTTGGCTATACTTCGATAGAAAATCAACGTTCATGAAAGGTGATATAAAATAAAGAATCCTTATAGTCATCTACAACACAATCATAAATCAAATTTCTCCAAACATGATTGATTATGGGTGAAAAATGGGAGTTCGTGTGACACAGATGCAACATAGCCTTAAAATCTAGAGTTCGATGAACTCAACATTAAATTGATGGAAATTGAAGATTCATGAAAATCGAGAAAAAATAAGTTTTTAATAGTCATCTACAACACAATCTAAAATCAAATTTCTCCAAACATGGTTGATTATGGGTGAAAAATTGGAGTTCGCATGACACAACTATAATGTAGCCTTAAACGTATGAGCTTGACGAACATGGCTGTAAATCGATCAAAAATCAACATTCACAAAAGGTGATATAAGATAAAGGATCGTTGACTGCCAAATTGACACAACAACATTTAAACAAAATATCTCTATCCTATTTCTCCTGAAAAAGAAAGATAACATATAGTAATCTAGCTCCCAAGGTGCTGGTATTGGTTCTCAACTGTGTTATTTTGCTTAACTGTCAATAAGGCTGTAATATTCAAGGGGCCTGCTGGTTATTGATCTTTTTGATTGCTGTAAGATCAAACTCCTATTTAAACCTATTCTAACCGGGAGGTATAAAATAAATGAAAAAGATAGATCAGTGACACAAGATATAAAAAAATGTTGATTTATTCAACTAATCAGACTTGTTACCTTTCGAGGAATTCCTAAATTAAAACTACAAAACCAATCAACTTGTAATCAATACACGACAATTCATTCACAGAGCAAATTTCATCAGCAGATTTCAGATTACCATTCGAACAAAATAAAAAGATAAAACTCGATTCATTGAAAGATTCCAAATCAAAATGATTAACAGAACAAACATCATTCCACAATACAACTTAAAGCAGTTTTAAATCTGGCTGCTCCTACTGTTGCAAAACAAGTAAACAACATTTACAAATCTGGCAAGATCACCAGTGTGCAGAAACCAATGTCTTCAATTTGATTCAGCTAAACTAAGAATTGTAGAAAACTCCATTAACTATCCTACTACTAACTCTAATCAGCTAACTTGTTATACTTTTTCTGTCTTTTCGTAAGTGTCTAACCCCTAAGTCTCTAACCCTTTACAAT
>VCHN02003903.1:0-13070 GCA_007115665.2 Sequoiadendron giganteum
AAATGATAGAGAACTTGCCTCAAACTCACACTAAAGTAGATGAATTTGTATCAAGAGGAGTCCAAGTGTACCAAGGCTAGTGAGATAGGATGACAACGATCAAGAGGGTTGCACAAGCCTCCACGATCAAGATCTTATGAAAAAACAACATAGGCGCAAAATAACACACATGTGAATGATGTAAGAAGTAACAAGGTACAAGCATATATTGCCAAAGACAAAGAAGAAAGAAAAAGGAAAGAGAGGAGTGGATCAAGCCTCAAAAGTGTGTCCAATATGATGTGGACCAGGTCTAAGATGTTTGTCCAAAAAAATGTTTACTATTAGAACAAGATGTCCACCATGCAAACAAAATGCACACTCACGAGCTAGTGGAATTTTGTATCCACTAGGTGTGCCCCTAGTGAGATAGACACATGTGCGACCAATATGTGCCCACATAGACAAGCAAGTGGCTATGGGAATGTCACACCTAAGTTCAACTCCCATATGTACTAAACATATAAAATATTTATAGGTCCTAATAACTTTGATAAGGAACCACACAACATGAATGATATGATCCATGAGGCAAGAAAAACTTCGTATGCTAACACTCATGAATAAATAGAATGACTCCACATGCAAGAAAAGTGTGTTATGCAAGGTGTCCATTTAATAGTTATTGTAAATGGGAAATAGTGTAAGGTACATTCAAAGGGGTTTTACTTAGTTCATATAAGGTCTAAACTTATGGATCATCATGCCTAATGTCTCCAAGAGAGGACCAATCAAAGAATAGAATATTCAAAAATTAGGGAATGTAGTGTGTCACATCAAGCCACTAAGAGGAATATGATATGCTAAGAGAGATCACGCTCTTGAAGGATATTAAACTGAATGTCACCACAAATAGAGATGCATCGCATGAAGTAAGAAGACCACACAATGAAACATGAGTTTTAATTGAAATGCAAAAGAATAATTCCAAAGTATGCCCCCACTTTAAAGAAATTGCTAAACACCATTCTATGAGCAATTTATTTAAAGTAGGAAATGATAAATGCTAAAAAGACATGAGATATTATTTGGAAAGCCCTATGTCACACAAATGTTTCCAAATGAAATTACATCATGAATAAAGGGTTTCCCCCAAAATGTAATGCTAAACATAGAAAGATAAGTACATCACATGTCGTCCATATCCCAAGCTTGCTCCTATATATAATGTAAGGTGGTCAACTATCCAAAAGAGACAATGAAAAGTGCCATATAATGACAAGGCCACCTAACCCTGTTTCCCAGACTTAGTGCAAGACAAGGGTGAGCCGAGCTGATTGATGAGAAACATGAAGTTTATTATCAATTAGAGAAACTAGGTGCTTCAACACAAGGAAGAGCACAAAAATCCTTAGGATATTGAATTAGATTATTAAAAGCATTACATTCATTAGTAGAATGATCATTAACTTTATGATATGAAAAAAAAAAATTATTGTATTAAAATTTATTTTATGTTCTTGGAAGGAGAGAAATCAAACGATCTTGGAGGAGTCTCAACAAAATTCCCTCTTGATCAATAGTAGAAGATGTTCCTTTATTTTGTGACAAAGATATCTCTTGCTTAGTACAAGGTTCCATACTTACATAAGACTCTTTAGATTTCAAGATTTTGTTTTCTCATTGAAATGAGGGTGTAAGATTTAAAAAATTGGACAATCATTACTAAGAAATGTCCTAGGGGTGCTTTGTGTGATTACATTAATGTTAAGTGAAGATTTATTTTTTTCTTTCATTTCTTTCGAAGGAAAATAACCAAGAACACTAGTTTCTATCAATTTAGGATGCACTAATGTTAAATTTGGCTTAGGAGAATCTTTTGTAAGTGTTAATATTGAGTGAAGGCTTGTTTGTTTCTTTGGAGGGACAATAACCAAGACGACTAGTTTTTTGTTATGTGTGAGGCTCTATAGGGACACAAATACCTTGTTCTCTAGAACTGCATACTTTTCCACTATACCCAAGTTTTTTTATAAGTTCATAACCTTTTCCATAAATTTTTTATTTCTCTTAGTTCAATGGTTTCTCATAGTAAAGCTTCATCAAATTTTGTTGTGTAATTTCTTCTTCTTCTAAAGTGGTTGAAATGGATGCTTTTGAAGGGTCTTCTACATTTTGTATTGTTGTGTAGAGCACCTTGTTGGATTCAAGCCTCCATGAGGCATATTTGTAAATAAATGCTTAGGTTTCATACAATAAGGTCTTCCAAGACCATTTTTAATGTATTTAAGTCACTTTAAGGGTGTTTGTTTAGTTTGTATGGTCATTGATGTTAATTTGTCAAATTTTGTCATATTTGCAAAAAGATGTAAAATGGCTTGTAAAGGGATATGAAGAGTCAATCTTAGGTAAAGGTAATATGTTGAGTTTTTAAGGTCCTAAGATACCATCTTCAATATAATTTAGAGTCCTAAAAATGGTCAAGTTGCAAAATGTGCAAATCATAAAATGTTGTCAATATGCAAAATTGGCAAAAAGGCAAAATATGGAAGTTCAAGAGTCAAGTAGGTGAAAAGTTAGTTTTGGTTCATTGGTTGGAGTTAGTTAAGGTTGAAAAATATTTAAATTTATGGAGAAACTCGAGCAAGAGGTCAAGGGAATGTAAACAATGAAAAATCAATAATGGAGCCCTATTTTTATATGCAAAATTCTAAGTTTTACTGGTAAAATGTTGTTGCAGGTTGTTGTACGGCCTTGTATGGTCATATTCTTGATGGAAAGTCATTGGATTTGATGTTGGAATGAATCTAGATCAATTTGGTTTTTTTCTCATTAAATTTCATTAAGTTTTTCTCAAGATATTATAAATTTGCTCCAGATGGTTAAGTTCAGATTTTAAGAGGGCAGCAAGCAATTAAAATTCAATATCTTTTGATTTCTTCAATTAAATCTCATAAAAATTGGTGTGAAGGTCTGTTTTAAGGTTATAAATTATTTCCCATTCATTTTTTTTATTTTGGAGAATATTTGGATGGATTTTGAAGAAGCCCTAGGCTGTTCCAGTGTGTTTTTAGTGAAATAATGTATGAAATTGGTGGTTTAAGGTAGTGTTTTGTTGAAATAACTTAAAATATGGATGGATGAAGTTCTAGATTGCATATGTAGGCATATCTAAACATTTTTGGAGTAGTGGCTAATATTTTGAAGGTTTTAAAAGTTGTTTTCTATCAAACCCTCATTCTTTTTGCATTGTTAAAGCCTAGGAACTAGGGTTCCATTGTTGGGTGCTTATTTGGGCCTTTAAGCCCCTAAGTTTTGAAACATGTTAAAAGACTGTTTGAGGTCATATATAGTTTTGGAGTTGATTCTTTGGTGGTCCCTTTCTAATTTTGGGCTAATTTGATGCATTTTCCAACGAGTAGGCTATTGGTTCACACATATTTTACAAAAAAAGTGTATCTAATTTTTCGATATGTTAAAATTGGCCAAAATGGGTTGCTAAAAATTTGTTGTTCTGGGTCTAGAAGGATCCCAATAAGAAGTTACACTCGATTGAGGTTTTGGAATCCTACTTGAAATTTGATGTCTAGATTGCTAGAATGAGCACTATTGTGTAAACAATGATTTGATTGATGGATTTTGATTTGACCATGTTTAAATGATGTTAGTAAATATGTCTCAGTGCTTGGGAGAAGTTTAGAAGGCTAACTTGATGATTTGATGTGTTTGAGCAATGTGGAATCATGGTGCTATTGGTGATTGGATGATTGAGTTGAATTGTGAATCCCCTAACTCTGCATTAGCTCACTAGCTTGCCAATTCAGTAGGATTGACAAGGTAGGTGGTGTAGGAGCACCTAGGCACCTAGTCACAAATCTGTTAGATTTTGTAGGTAGATATCTAAAAGCTAAATGCAGATATTATCAAATAAATCAAGAAATAAAACACACACAAGAAAAATAACACAGAGAATTTAACGTGGTTCACCCAATATGGGCTACATCCACCAAACCACAGCCATCCAATGATTTTATTATCCATTGTAAAAACCCTATTACAATATCGCGAATAAAATCTTTTTTCTCATCATACTGTAACTTTATTACAAACCCCTTACAACCAACTTTTTAGAAGCTTCCAGATTAGGGTTATACAAAGTTGGGGTTTTCCCCTTTTTGGTGATTTTTCCCTTTTTTGGTGAGGATACATGAAGAGTGTACATTATACAATGATCAGTCACCACATACCAACAATCTCCCATTTGGGGATTGATCAGGCTCCACACCAAACAATCTCCCACTTGGAGACTGAACCTGGATGACACCGCTGCACTTACAGCTCCCACTGGAAATAAGCACCTTGGACCCTACTGCTTTTTTATACTTTAATTCAACCTTGAAGGCCAACCGAAGTTGAAGAGGAGCTCAGATTCTCCCTTATCACAGCCTTAGTAAACATATCCATTAGATTTACATTTGTATGTATCTTTTCCAGCTTTACCTGTCCATCCTCCAACACTGACCGAATGAAATGATACCTCAACTGTATTTGTTTTGTTTTAGAGTGCAAGGAAGAATTCTTTGCAAGATGTATAGCACTCTGGCTGTCTATGAACAAGTAATTTTTAGACTGTTGTTTTCCCAACTCTTCCATGAAAAGTTGCATCCATATCATCTCCTTTGCTGCCTCTGTTGCAGCCACATACTTTGCCTCTGTGGTGGATAAAGAAACCACCTTTTGTAACTGAGAAATCCAACTTCTTGTTGTCCCACCAATGGTAAATACATAACCTGTGGTACTCCGCTTGGTATCGATATCCCCTGCCAAATCTGAGTCAACATAGCCTTTTAAATCTGTATTAGAGCCCTCAAAACATAAATATTTATTTGATGTACCTCTCAAATACCTGAGAATCCATTTCACTACATTCCAATGCTCAATTCCTGGATTACTCATATACCTACTAACAACTCCTAAAACATGTGCAATATCTGGTCTCGTGCATACCATGGCATACATTAAACTTCCTATAGCTGAAGCATATGGTACCTTGGACATTTTTTCTTCCTCCTCTTGTGTCTTTGGACACATATCCTTAGTCAATTTGACATGACTGGGCAAAGGTGTGCTGACAACTTTTGCATTCTCCATATGAAATCTCTGCAACACCTTTTTAACATAATCAACCTGAGATAGAAAACAATTTTTTATTTTTCCTATCTCTTTTAATCTTCATACCAAGGATTTGTTTTGTTGCCCCCAAATCCTTCATAGCAAATGAATTTTTTAACTGTTGTTTTAACTCCTTTATCAACATATAAACATAAAATAATGTAGCTATCTTCACTCAACATCTTAAAATAAACACAACAGTCTGAATTACACCTGTTGTAACCTTGCTCAGCCATAAAACTATCAAATTTAAGATACCATTGTCGAGGTGCTTGCTTCAAGCCATATAAACTTTTCTTCAATCTGCACACTAGTTTATCCTTACCTTTGACCTCAAATCCTTGTGGTTGTTTCATATATATTTCCTCTTCCAAATCACCATGGAGAAAGGTAGTTTTAACATCAAGTTGTTCTAAATGCATTCAATAGCCACAATACTTAACATAGTATGAATAGAGGTCATTTTAACAACTGGAGAAAATATTTCATCAAAATCAATACCCTGTTTCTGTGCAAATCCCTTTGCAACTAATCTGGATTTAAATATTTTCTTACCTCCATCCTCCTCTTTCATCCTATAAACCCATTTGTTTGCTAAAGCCTTTTTACCTGTAGGCAACTTGCATAATTCCCAAGTCTGATTTTTCAGCAAGGAGTCCATTTCTTCTTCCATTCCATGCTCCCACTGAACCTTGGTATCCACCTGCATAGCTTCATGATAACATTTTGGTTCACCAGCATCAGTTAATAAAATAGAGTACAAAGAGGGAGAAAATATTTTTGGAGGTCTACTTAACCTTGAAGATCATCTAACATTCACTGGATTTTGTGGTATTTGTTGTTGTTGTTGTTGCGGAGCATGAGAATCCACTGAAACTTCATTGTTTGGAGTATCATCCAACACAGCATAATCATTTTTTTTCTTCTCATGCTGCTGCAATTGATCTTTGTACAACACTTTCTCATTGAATATAACATCCTTGCTTCTCACAATTTTCTTATTTTCAAAATCCCAAAGCCTATAATCAAATTCATCAATGCCATATCCAACAAATATATATTTCCTTGATTTTGCATCAAGCTTGGTTCTATTTTCAGAATCTACATGTGCAAATGCTTTACAACTGAAGGTTTTCAAAAAAGAATAACTCACCTTCTTACTTGTCCATGCTTCCTCTGGAATACCACAACCCAAAGGATTAGATGGACCTCTATTAATTAAATAAACAATAGTGTTTACAGCCTCTACCCACATGTTTAAAGGCAACCTAGCATGCAATCTCATAGTCCGTGCATGCTCCATTATTGTTCTATTCATGCACTCAGCCACTCCATTTTCCTGTGGAGTCCTTGGAACCATTTTCTGCCTACGAATACCATTAAAGGAACAATAATATTAAAACTCTTTACTGCAATACCACCACCATTATCATATCTGAGATATTTTCACTTTTTACTCGTCTCATTCTCAACCAAGCTTCTCCCTTTTTTAAAAGTTTCAAATACATCAGATTTCTGCATAATGAAATAAGTCCATATCTTCCTAGTTGCATCATTAATCAATGTGACATAATAATGAGAGCCACCAAGAGAAGATACCTGAGCTAGTCCCCATACATCTGTATGCACAAGCTCCAATTTCTCATCTTTCTTTTGTTTCCCATCCTTGAGAAAAGTAACTCTCTTTTGTTTTCCATACACACAACTTTCACAGAAATCCATATTAACACATTTTAGACCTGGTAAAACATTCTTTGAATGAAGTAATTTCATATCTTTTGCACTCGTGTGCCCAAGTCTGTTATGCCATAGTGTTGATTCAGAATCCACAGCAACTATCTGATTTTCTTCATGCTGAACTGCAGCAACTATTCCTGAACATTGATTTTTATCTACAATAGCTAAAGTAGAAAGAACAGTATGACCTATACAAAGATATAAGGTGCCTAATTTCACACCTTTTTCTACCACTAAGGCTTTTGTAACCTTCCAATTTTTATCACTAAATGTAACAACACAACCTTCATCATCTAGTTGCCCTGCTGAAATTAAATTTCTTTTTAGCTTTGGAACGCACCTTACCTCATGTAGTAGCCAATTATTCCCATTCTGCAACTTAATCTTGATTCCTCCCTTTCCAGCGATCTGACAGGGTTCATTATCTCCCAAATAAACCATCCCAAAATCCCCTTGGACATAATCAAGAAAATAATTTCTATGAGCCGTAGCATGAAATGAAGCTCCTGAATCTAACACCCATGAATCATTGGCATTGTCAAGAGAAAGAATCAAATCATCCTCATTAGATTTATTACTTACCACATTTTCCTCTTTATTTCCTTCCTTTTCGTCTCCTTCTTTATTTTTTCGAGACCAACAATCTTTCTTTAAATGACCTAGCTTACCACAGAACCAGCAATCCCTCTTGTCTCTAGATTGGGACCTTCTGTAACTTGATTTTCCTCATGACTTCCCATGGCTTGCAAAATTGTTTCTTCTCTCCTTTGTTCTGCCCCTGCTTTCTGCATTCAAAACACTGCCTGATGTGGATGTTCCACCTGAGCTTTTCCTACGAATTTCCTCGCTCAAAATAACACCAACAACATCATCAAAATTCAATGTATTCGAACCAGAAACATAATTGCTAACAACCATTACCAAGCTATTCCAGCTTTCAAGCAAAGAACACAGAATCAAAAGAGCCCTAACTTCTTCATCAAAGTTTACTTTTATAGAAGTTAATTTTTTGGTAACTATATTAAACTCATTTTAATGATCAGTAACTGACCCACCTTCTACCATTTTCATATTAAATAAACGCTTCATAAGAAATACCTTATTCGAAGCAGAAGGCTTTTCATATAACTTCCCTAGGGTTTCCATCAACTCTTGGGTTGTCTTCATTGTTGTAATATTGAACGCTATCGATTGTGCCAAGCATAAATGAATACTACCAAGTGCCTTTTTGTCCAAAATATCCCAGTCCTCATCTGACATTGCTATGGGTTTCTTGGTTTTCCCTTCCAATGGCCACCATAAATCCTTCTGATAGAGATAGTCCTCCATCTGCATCTTCCATAACTAATAGTTCTACCCATTGAACTTATCAACCTTCAACTTACCCTCGTCTACAATTGCTCCCACTTAACTGTGAGACTCCCACTCAATCGTGAGACTTTCCTGCAGACAATAATCGAAAAACAACCCACTCTGATACCACTTGTTAGGTTTTGTAGGTAGATATCTAAAAGCTAAATGTAGATATTATCAAATAAACCAGGAAATAAAACACACACAAGAAAAATAACACGAAGAATTTAACGTGGTTCACCCAATAAGGGCTACATCCACCAAACTGTAGCCATCCAATGATTTTATTATCCAATGTAAAAACCCTAATAAAATATCATGAATAAAATCATTTTTCTCATCATAATGTAACTCTATTACAAACCCCTTATAACCAGCTTTTTAGAAGCTTCTAGATTAGGGTTATACAAAGTTGGGGTTTTCCCCTTTTCGGTGATTTTTCCCTTTTTCGGCGAGGATACATAAAGAGTGTACAATATACAATGGGGCAGGTGCATGGAAATGGGTAGCCAATTCATGGACAACTTACTTTTTCATTCTGAAATAGCAAAAACCTGAACGCGTTATAGTAAAACGTGCTCGCGTTATGGCTTGGTAATGACTAAGCCTAGGCTCGGTCATTACCGAGCCTAACGTGGGTGTTTTAAAACATGAGCATGTTATAACGTGCTCACGTTATGGTTCAAGATTTCAAAAATTGTGCGCATTTGGAGTTCAAAAATGTGCATTTTTTGAAATAAAAAAACATTTTCAAAACGCAAGCGCATTATAACATGCTCACGTTTTGGTCTACATTGAAAATATTTTCTTCTCTTTTTCTTGTCTTTTTTTCTTGTTATCTTTTAGGGAAAGTATATACATGAAATAAACATTTAAGTATAAGTTGAAATTTATATATGGACATGTATATATGTATATACTTTCAGGATGTTTGAGAGTGGTTTCAGATCTCTAGGAGTTATAATGCAAATTCTAGTTTTTGGAAGATCTTTAAAATTTCAGACTTAGTCAAATTTCAGTAATCAATATGTCAAATTTCAGTAATCAGGAGGTCAGATTTTAGTAGTCAACAAGTTCTATCATTTATCTCTTTCACTCTCTCCTTCTCTCTACTCTTTATCTCTCCACTCCCTCTCTCTCTCCCTTCCTCCCTCTCTCCCCTCTCTCTCTTCTAGTTTTTGGAAGATCTCACAAATTTCAAACTTAGTCAAATTTCAATAATCAGGAGGTCAAATTTTAGTAATCAAAAAATTGTATTATTTCTCTCTCTATCTCACTCATTTTTATCCCTTACACTCTAGACCTCTCTCTCACTATCTCTATCCCTTTTTTTGACTCTCTCTCTCCCTTGATCAAAAGAAATCTCTCTCTCTATCTCTCTCTCCTTTTCCCTCTAATTATCTCTACCTCACTTATCTCTACCTCTCTCCCACCTTCCCTCTCTACTTGTCTCTATCTCCCTCCCCCCCTCTCTCTCTACCTACCTACCTTTCCCTCCATCACACCCTACCCCTCTCTCTATTTCTCTCTAGCAAACCTCTCTCTCCCTCCATACTTCTCTCTCCCTCTCTTCTTCCCTATCTACTCTTTATCTCCCATCTCTCTTTACCTACCTCTACATCCATCAAACCTTACCACTCTCTCTACACCTCTCTCCCTCCCTCCCTCATTCCCTCTCTACTTCTCTCTATCTTCTCTCTACCTCTCCTTCCATCTCTACTTATCTTTATCTCCTCTCTCCCTCTCTCTACCTACCTCTCCTTCAAACACTCTTTATTTCTCTCTATCTCACCTCTCTCCCTCACTACATCTCTCTCCCTCCCTCTCTACATATATATATCCCCTCTCCCTCTCTACCTAGCTCTCCATCCATCACAACCTACCACTCTCTCTCCATTACTCTCTATCTAACCTCCCACTCTCTCCATCCATACCTCTCCCTCTCCTTCCCTCTCTACTCTCTACCTCCCTAATCCTTCTCTACCTAATTCTCCATCCATCACTCCCTAACATTCTCTCTACACCTCTCTATATTTATTCTCTCCCTCCCTCCCTCATTCCCTCTCTACTCTCTCTCTACCTCTCCTTCCCTCTCTAATTATCTTTATCTCCCCTATCCCTCTCTCTCTCTCACTAGATGTCTCCTTCCCTACCTTTTACCCTACCTACTCTCTATCTCTCCTCTCCCTCCCTCTACCTCTCTCTCTCACTCTATCTCACTCCTCCCTTACCCTCTTTCTCTCTCACTCTCTCCTCTTTATCTCACCATTCTCTCTTTCCCTCTTTGTAACTCTCCACTTCTCTATATGTCACCATTCTCTCTCTACATATCTTTATCTCACCTATCCCTCTTTACCTCTCCCTTCCTCCCCTCTCTCACCCACCCTCCCTCCTTCCCTCTATCTCTATCTCTCTCTACTTCTCTCTATCTCACCTATCCCTCTCTAGTTGCATATCCCTCCATCACTCCCTACCACACTCTCTCTATTGCTCTCTATCTCACCTCTCTCTCACCTCCCTCTCTCCCCCTCCATACCTCTCCCTCTACTTCCCTCTCTACTCTCTATCTCCCTAATACCTCTCTACCTACCTCTCCATCCATCACTCCCCACCACTCTCTCTATACCTCTCTATATTGATTCTCTCCCTCCCTTATTATCTCTCTACTTCTCTCTACCTCTATGTCTTTCTCTAATTATCTTTATCTCCCCTAGCCCTCTCTCTCACTAGATATCTCTCTCCCTACCTTTTCCCCTATCTACTCTCTATCTCTCCTCTCCCTCCCTCTACCTCTCTCTCTCACTCCTTCCTCACCCTCTTTCTCTCTCACTCTCTCCTCTTTATCTCACCATTCTCTCTTTCCCTCTCTATAACTCTCTCCTTCTCTATATGTCACCATTCTCTCTCTACTTATCTTTATCTCACATATCCCTCTTTACCTCTCCCTTCCTCCACTCTCTTTCCCACCCTCCCTCCTTCCCTCTATCTCTATCTCTCTCTACTTCTCTCCACCTCACCTATCCCTCTCTACCTGTATATCCCTCTATCACTCCCTACCAAACTCTCTTTATTTCTTTCTATCTCACCTCTCTCTTACCTCCCTCTCTCCCTCCATACCTCTCCCTCCATCTATAATTCCTTATCTACTCTTTATCTCTCATGTATCTCTACCTCTCCTTCCCTCTCTACTTATCTTTATCTCCTCTTTCCCTCCCAAACTCTCTCTCTCTCCCCAATCCCTCCCTCCCCCTATGAGGGTTGAGAGTGTAAGGTTTAGTGTTTAAGGTATAGGGTTGAGGTTATAGGGTTAATTTTATAGGGAATAAGGTTTAGGGTTTAGGATATTAGGTATAAAGTTGAGGGTATATGGTATAGGGATAATGGATGAGGGTTTAGGGTTTAAGGTATAGGGTTGAGGGTTGAGGGATAGTGTTTAGGGTTGAGGGTATAAGGTTAAGTGTGTAGGGTATATGGATTATGGTTTAGGATATTGGGTATATAGTTGAGGGTATTGGGTTGAGGATATTAGGTTTAGGGTTGATGGTTTAGGTTTTAGGATTTATGTACAAGTTTAAGAGTTGAGGGTTGAGGTATAATGTTCAGGGTTCAGGGTATGAGGTTAAGTGTATATGGTATAGGGATTAGGGTTTAGGTTGTAGGGTTAAGGGTATAAGGTATAGGGTTAAGACTTGAGATTTTAGGGTTTTTTGTTTAAGTATAGGGTTGAGGGATAATGTTTATGGTTTAGGGTATAAGGTTGAGGATGTAGGGTAAAGAGATGAGGCTTGAGGGTTGAGGGATAGTGTTCAAGGTTGAGGGTATAGGGATTAGGGTTTAGAATAATAGGTATAGGGTTGAGGGTATAGGGTATAGGGATTAGGGTTTAGAATAGTGGGTATAGGGTTGAGGGTATTGGGTTTCAGATTGAGGTTTAGGGTTTAGGGTTTAGTGTACAAGGTTGAATGTAGGGTTTAGGGTTTAAGTATAGGGTTGGGGGATGATGTTCAAGGCTTAGGTTATAAGGTTGAGTGTATAGGGTATAAGGATGAGGGTTGAACTTGTAGGGTTGAGGTATAGTGTTCAAGGTTGGGGGTGTAGGGTTAACTGTATAGAGTATAGGGATTAGGGATTAAAATATTCGGTATAGGGTTGAGGGTATTGGGTTTAGGGTATTGGGTTTAAGGTTTAGGGTACAAGGTTTAATGTAGGATTTAGTGTTTAATTATAGGGTTCAGGGTTCAAGGATAATGTTTAGGGTTTAGGGTATAGGGTATAGGGATGAGGATTGAGAGTGTAGGGTTTATGGTTTATGGTTTATGGTTTAAGGTATACGGTTGAAGGTATAAGGTTAAGTTTATAGGGTATAGGGATTAGGGTTTAGGATATTAGGTATAGAGTTGATGACATTGGGTTGAAGGTTTAAGGTTAATTTTATAGGGTATAGGGATTATAGTTTAGGGGAGAGAGAGAGAGACCTGAGATAGGGTGAAATTGGCAACCTAACTTGCCCTGTTTGAAAAAATGGGTCCAAGAAATGGGATCTCTTGGTGATTTACATCATCGAGAGACCCCATTTCTTGGACCCATTTTTTCAAACAGGCCACTACATTTCCAATTTCACTAAATTGGCAAGCTAGTGAGCCCACTAGCTTTCCAATTTCACTAAATTGGTAACCTAACTTGTCGTGTTTGAAAAAATGGGTCCAAGAAATGGGGTCTTGCAATGATGTAAATCACCTGGAGACCCCATTTCTTGGATGCATTTTTTTTCACACAGGCCACTACATTGCCAATTTCATTGAATTGGCAAGCTAGTGGGCCCACTAGCC
>VCHN02001293.1:0-23619 GCA_007115665.2 Sequoiadendron giganteum
AAGGTTGATGGGCTCAAAGTGGAGGAGCAGATTAGAGAAGTCCAGACCATGGTCCTCAACATGGTTGCCGACATCCTGGACAAGGAGGTCATACGGGAGAATGACTTGCAGCTGGAGGCTTTGAAGGGTAAGGTATAGGAAAGCTTCTTTGCTATCACTGGGCCTATCTTGAAGCAGAACTGGGCCAAAATGGTGAACTTCCTAGACATCCGAAAATCTTTTGTGAAGACTTAGCCAGAATGGGAGGATATCTTTGTCAAATGTGCCGAAGGTGTGGACGGATTGGAATTCAGGATCGGAATACTCCCACAGGTCACTATGGAAGAGGTTGCCTCAATCGTGTCTAGATTCATCGAACACACGGCAACTTGCGAGGATAGGGATGTAATTCCTTGAAAATAGCTCTAGACGCCAACTCACTCTTGTCAACTCCTAGTTCACTGTTGTTATTTTGGGAAACCCTAATTAGGGTTTATTTGTTTTAATCTTGGTCGTTGGCTCATTTTAATCTGGGCCATTTATTCATTTCTAAGAACTCTATATAAACTTGCGTACTCTCATTTTCAATTTGTGAAGTGAGTAGTATGAGATTGTTGCGATAGACTATTTCCGTTAATAAAAGCTCTAGTGCATGATTTGCTTAGAACCACTTTTGTTTTCAAATAGTGTGCAAGGTTTACATCTTCTCCTTCAACATTTAGAGTAAAGTTAAACTAGTATTTTATTTGAATGTTTGTTAGTGAATGATAGATCTGATAGCAGTGGTGGATGAAATTAAACTCATACTTTTGTTGAATAGATGATTTTTATTCAATGTGCAAAGTTAGCCTGAGCTATTAAGTTGTGGATGCTTAACTTCAGTTTGGGTAATTATTAATTCAAACATGAAAATCATTATCACCTCCATTGAAAATTGTACCCACTTTGCGTAGTTGTCCTAAGGAGGTGAAACAAAGTGTGGTTATTCTAGTTTCATCTAGTCACTGTCGTCTCTTGAGTTCTTAGGCGTAGCTTAGACCTCTGAACCCTCATCTTTTTGCAATTTTTTGGAAAATTTGAAATACCCGACGGAAAGAGCCTCAATGTCAAAACTGTCTAAGTCCTTAACTTGCAAATAAACTATAACGTAAGTCCCCTTGTGATTACCAACAAATCACAATGCCCACTGGCCTTATCCACGTGTCATGACCTGACTAAAGAAACATTGGAGTTATTGCATAATCTTCTTAGCATATGCATTAACTTTTCAAGAGAGGATAAAGTGTCCTTGGGCATTTTATTCTATGTTCGGTGGGTATTAAAAACACACACCAATAGGCCTCCACATAGGCTTCCTTTTGAAATATTCGAACCTCACAATAGCGGTTAGAATTTTTTTGTCTTATGCGAACATGTCTGGTGGCTATGCAAGAGATAAGCGACTTCTTAGAAAACACTCACGATTTGACCATTTTGAATCGGTTGGCATTTTTAAATCTTTTCTGTCTTTTTTGAACCTTGTTGACTCCCTTTCACCAATGTAGGAATTTTCTTCTCCACGTCAGACTCAATTCCATAAAGAATTCGGATTAAAATTAAAACCACAATTTTTAATATGGGTTTTTGGAATGCCCATGATTTTTACCTTTAGGCTGCAAGGATATAAAATATTTGAATTCTACAATTTCCTTATATCTCTAGCGAAGAAGATTAATCAAGCAAATAGGCATGCAGCTCAATAATAGGTTAAATTAATATTACCTAGAATCTAGACTTAATTCAAACCCTCCTGACAAATATTTTCAAATAGATTCTGAAATATCTCTGCAAACGATGAATTCTTCAAACCCTTGATAACCTAGAAAATTTGTTTTTGGAAACCCCATAGCTGGCAGAAGAATGTTGTACTCTAATACCAATGTAATAACCCACCCTGATTTGGGTTATTTGAATTTTACCAACAATACAAATAATATAGAATTTTGCAAAAGAACAATTCCAAACAAATACAAGAGACAAATAATCAAAATATTTATTAATGCTTCAGGAAATACATAAAATCCATACCTAGAATCAATCTTCACAATGAACCCTAGAAACTCTATAAACCCCTAAATGTGCAACTGCTGATTTGACCTCTGTCTTATTCCTAATCTGCTGATGAAATACTAAAATTGCTGATTGAATCCACTAAATTAAATTTGTGAATGCTAAGATGATGATCTCTATATAAAACCATCCAAACAAGAAGACATTGGGTGATCTTTCACACCTGTAGACTCCGTTCTATTCGAGGGTTTCCATCCTCTGAATAGCTTGAAACTTCATACCTGCAACCCTATGCTCGGCTTTCTTCAATTTGCAAATGATAACTTGGATAATCAAAAATGATGTTCTTTCCTCCTTTTAGCCTTCTCCAATCCCCACGCCCAATTTAGGGTTTTGCACTTTTGAAATAATAAAATAATAATAATCCTCTCTCAAAAACCCATAATTAATTAATATTGGCCTTTTTGAAAGCTATGCCACTTAAATAAATTATAAAGTAACTTTTTTAAATATAACATTTTATAATAAAGTTACTTTATCACCTTATAACGCCATAATATAAAGTACTTTATTAAAAGTACTTTATAACATTAAATTATAAAGTTATTTAATAATATAACATTATTAAAAGTGATGTGAATTTAATAATTTAATTAAAAATGCTCACTCTCGGAAAAGAACTAAGTATAACCTCCTAAGAGTGCCTCCAACACCAAACTCCCTCTGCTGACGGGAAACCACTGAATCTGGTGTAACTTACTATAAATAACAAGTCTAACTGTTGAGCTCCCGAACTGCCTCTATAAGGCCTACCAACCAATATGCTGGATCATTAAGCTAAATATGTTGGAATGGAACATCAATCCCCTTGAAGTCCCTGAATCCCCTCCAAGGGTCCCCTAAACGTCTCATTAGCTGATGGGAACCAAATAGTAGGTTAACCACTACTCTGATACAGATCCTAAAAAAAAGGGGACATTACAATCGATCTCAAGAAAAGGAAAAAGCAAGGGGATCCAAGTATTTTTCTATAGTCCCAAGAAAAATCATGAAGGCAACAACAAGAGCACAAGCAATCTCATTTTGTATATTCCTTGGCCAAAAGAAGGATAATTTTGTAGTTGTGTTTTTAGGTCACATCTAGGTACGAGCAAAAGAACATCATTTGTAGAGGTTGTGAGAACATTATTGAGTACAAGTCTTTTGCAAGCATAGGTAGAAGAAAGGGCAAGCATATGCAATCTATAAAATAAATTGCCATGCCTGAGTTCCACACATTTTTTGTGAAAAATTATAACTTTGTCTAAGTTGGTGTGGGGAAAAATTGAAACTTTGTCTTAGGCAGTTTAAAGTCAGAAACTTGAATTTTTCTAGGTTAGTACATTCTTTCTTTTGCAATGGCAACTCTTCAAAACTTAATTCTGCCAAAGGCACAAAAACTCACCAAGAAAAAGCATAATATCTAAGGTCACAAGATACACACTATCATTGAGTATCAAATGTGTTGTAATGTCCCCTTCCAAGGAGTAGCTGAAAGTGATAGTTTAGCGTATTTTATTCCTGTAGGTTAATTTCAAGGCATCAAGGAATAAATTAAATTAATTAATTTAAAGTTGTCCAATAAAGTACATTTTACAGATAACTTTATTTTAATTAATGTAATAAATTGACTCAAGTGAAAAATTAAAAGAAATATTAAAAATCACTTTACTACTGAGCTTTAATGAAATATTTTAAGCGGGAAGTTAAAAAAGGTTTGTCCAGGAAAATATAAAAGTGAATTTGGGAGCTCATTTGCTCATGCTTGTTTATATTCTCTCTAATGTGAATTTGGGCTTCTTGCTGGAGCAAAACCCTAAGATGAAAACCCTATGGGAAATTAGTTTCAGTGGTGAAATATCCTCCCTAGCTGATTGCAAGTGAAACTACACAAGTTTCACGCTTGGGTCGAACGATTCAAATAAATTGTGAAGTCTTACAGGCAAGACAAATTATCAGATAATTGCAAGTTTTAAGAGTTGCATCATATTTTGGGTTTCAAGCGCAGCTATCGCTGGTTTGAATAATATTTTGCTGGGCATGACTCCATTCATTGTTGGGTGTGACTTTTGCTGAGGATCGGGCACCACTTTTTGAGGATCAGATGCTAATGTTTTGAATATTTCAAGGGTTCAATTGAAGTGTTTAGTCATTACATGTTAGGCCATGAAGTAAATGTTGGACGCCATCGTTGACAATAGTTGGGTGGATGACATTGATTGTTTTGAAAGGGGTTATACGTTGTGTAATGACTTTGGCATCTTCCTTGCTGACCATGGAATTGATGTTGGACATTATTTCCTTATATCCTTGGGTGTGGTAGAGTGAATGCCAGACGTCTTTTCCCTTAATCAGCAGGCTGGCCATATCTTGGGAAAATCGTGAGAAGGGACGACTTATATGTTGGCCGCTCCTTTACCATATGATATTTGTTGCATCCCAGCTAGAACGTGGCACATGGGAGCTTATTTCAAAAGCATTTGGGTGTCACATTGGCAGCAATAATCAGTAGACAAATCATGGGTTTTTCCCAAGGTTGGGCATGGGCATAGCAAGGTCAATGTGAAGGTTTTGAAAGAAAATATTCAAGGATTAGAGTGGTTGCAGCAGTCCAGAAGCTATTCTGAGGTTGGCATAGATTTGGGGGACTATTGTTATTTCGAAAGAAAGGTCAGCATTCAATAAATTTTTTTTTTTCTGTCATTGTTTATAAAACAGCAATATGTTAAATTTGTAATGTATTCATTTATAAATATTGGGATGTGCACCAACTGTTTGATATAATGCTTTTACATTCGATACACATTCACAAAGTTTGGGTGATGAAACTATGCTTAAAAACCTTTCCATAAACTCTTCAAACATCAACAAACAAACTTGCACATATCTTGATGCATACAAAATGTTTGACAAAATGTCTATTCACTAAGTTCAATGAAGGTTGCAAAAATTTGGCTTAGAAATTTGGTCCAGGTTATTACATTTGTGCTCAAATTATTTTAGCCTTTTAGGCTATGTTACTGGATTTGCTTGTAGACCGATTGAATCTGGGTCCAATTCCAACCAGATCAATGATCAAATCCAATCCGCCTACAAATATGTTATACCCAAAATGAAATTTTTGGCATTCTGCTTAAATTGAGCTAAACAACGTAAAAATGCCATCTAAAGTATGTTTTAGGTCAAACCAAATATGAAATCCTTGTGGGTTTCTGTCAAGGAACCTATGGTTAAAATTTTGAAAAAAAACGAAAATTAGGGTTTTACACCCCTATTTTTATGGAAACCCTAAAAAATAGGACCTTCCCGGAAATGATTGAAAATAATTCTGATAGGCTTAATTGCCTTCACGATCACACTGATCAAGTCAGAATTATCCAAAAATATGTTTTACTCTGGTGGGTCTATTTCTATTTTTCAGGAACAAAGTTAGGAGCTCCGCAGCCATTAATGGCAGATTGGCCAGTACCAGGTGCTGAAAGCTAAACCTCAAAAGCTTCAACGAAGAAACCATGGCGGAAAAGGATGAAAATGATGACGTTCAACGAAGGAGATTCTCAAAGCGGAAAAGGCCAAAATTTGGCTAAGTCTGGAAGGTGCACGTTTTGTCTACCAAGGCAAAACATAGTCTACAGTGGTTAAAAGCGCCCCTCTTGAAGAAAGGCGCCCTTGAACCTCAGAGGGCAAATCAAATCATCTGGCATTGTCAAAACAGTCATCCTCTTCACTTTCATACTGGCTCGACAACGAAACAATCAGCAAGATCATCTGATTCAGGGATCATTGACCAACCGTCAGCGAAGTATGGAGGATCCATTGATGACAGAAGTGCCAAATCAGAGAGCTTCAAGGTAAAAGCGCCCCTGTTGGCCAGGGGCGCCCCTCAATTGCAGACACCAGATGAATCCATAAGCAGCAACTCTATACATGATATCTTTCCAGCTTCCTCCCAGCTACGCGATCAATCTGACAGCAGGTTCACAGGACACGCAAAACGATCACACGCTGAGGTCAAGCAGAAAAAGCCAAAATTGAAGAACTGGAAAGATAAGCCAAAAATGGCTAAGGCATGGGTAAAAGCGCCCCTCTTGAAGAAAGGCGCCCTTTCTTGAAGGCATCCAGATTCACTCAGAATCTTTACTGCCTCCCAGGATGATCTTCTCAGCTATGACCAGTCTCGCCAGTGAAACCATCAGCAAGAACTTCTGACAAATCAGTCATCTGATAGAGGAGATCAAAGTCAGGCAGTTCACAGCATAAGCAAAATCAGTCAACAAGCTAAAAGCGCCCCTGCTGGCCAAGGGCGCCCTTAAGTTTGAAGGACCAAAACTTGTTGTCATCAACTGAGAAGTCAGTCATCCTGAGCAAGATTGAGTTGGCTACGCGATGCATCGTCAAGCAGAGTCATCCGACTCATCCATCAACGGGAACGTCAGATCAGAGCACAGAGGGTCTGAAAAGGCCAAAACGAAGAACAGTCAATGAAAATTGACTAAGGCACAGCCAAAAGCACCCCTCTTGAAGAAAGGCGCCCCTCATTCTGGAGGTCCAAACTCAGTTTTCTGAGTTAATCTCTCCCAGGCATATCTCATCAAGCTGATCCCATCTCAACAACGGATCCGTCAGCAATTGCCGAAGATCAACTGAGTAGCCAGGATCGAAGATCAAACAAAGGCACTTCAGCCTGCAAAAATGATCAAAAAATCCAAAAAGGAAGCCTAAGAAAGTCAAAGCAAATGTTGACTTGAGTTAACAAATTTTGGAGGCAAAAAGAGGCCAAAAACTCCACAATCAGTGGAAATCACCTTTTTGAACTCCAAATCAGGCTCAATCATGAGTTGGATGCCCAATTGATGCTTGCAACTCCAAATTGACATATCAAAGCATCTAGGCATCCATTATTCATTATTTTTTTGCAGGTTGAGGAGCTCAAGAACGGATATTTTTCTTCTCCAACATTTTTGAAGATCTGACAGAGGGGTTTTCACCGTTCTTCATATTTTTGAAGATCTGTTGCACAGAGGGATTATTTATCAGAGTTTGCATCAAAAGGCATAATTCTTGCAAAGTGGCAGTTTATAACTTCCAATCCATCTTCTGTCTACTTCCTCTATTTCTGTCTATATTTCTTTGCATGTCACAGGAAACGACAAATAATCACAGATCTGGCCAACTGGGTATGATCAGCACAGCTTTTTCAACAAAACCCACATGTTGGATTTTTCCAAAAAAAGTAGCCCTGCTGCCCCTATTTTTTAGGGTTTCCGAAAAAGTCATAATATTGAAAAACAGACAAACTGGGTTTGTTTAGCTTTGAAGCACGAACAAAACCCATGTGTTAGATTTTTCCGAGAAAAATCACTTTCTGGTGCCTCGCTGCCTCTGCCACCAAAGGGCTCTTGCATGTCAAAGAAAAACTCGTTTTTCCGAATTTCTGACGATCTGGGTTTGTTTAGAGAATTATTCTCAACAAACCCATGTCTCAGAATATTTCGTAAAAATTACCCTCGGCAAGGCTATTTTTAGCAGTTCCAGAAAAAGTTGTCCGAGCAGCATCGTGTGCACAGTCAATCTTCAAGGTTTTCAGAACGCAGTTCTCCCAAGACGAATACAAGACCAAAATGGTCTTACTCCATGATTTTCTGAAAACGGCTGGCACCGATCTGCGTCAGGCACACCCAGAGGCCAATCTAGCCAGATTGACAAGCATAGAAACAAGTCCACAGGTTCCATAATAGTTTCACCTCGTATATCTGATTGCCTTCCAAGGCCAGTTTAGAGGATTGTAGCTGTTGGAATTTTACACATGCAGCAAGTTCATGTGCATTTCTCGCAGTTGGAGTGATCGTGGTCAAGCTTCGCGGTTTCATCGTCAAGCTTCGCGGTTTCATCACACGACATTCTTCCATTGAGAAAGATCAAGGAAAACGTCCAAGCTGCAAAAGAACGCGGAAGGTAGTCATTCCCAACACAGAGCCGCCATCGGTTAATACTACACTACCTTCCACGTCAAAATGGAAACATAGACAAAAAGAAAAGGAGTAACCCTCCTAAGGGAAGCAGAATGAAGGAGATACATACATCAAGTTGCTGACAAGCGGTAAGCTGACGATTGACAGACATGTAACGGTCTCCGTATGAAGAAGTCAACGAATGAACAAAAGCACCATTGACCAATGGTGATGAGGTGTCAAACACCTCAAGAAGGACGTCCTACCCTTCAAAGTAGCAATAAATATGACTGAAGTCAACTTGATGCCCCTTTCCGAGTTGACTCCAGATCTCCACAGATCATGCATGTCAGATCCCACTAATCTAGGATGTCTATTTGACTCCCACGATTTGTGGATCTCAGATTTCCTCAAAAGGTGGATGTCTATTTGGAGACACATTTGTAACATAAGTTCACTTTTAGTTAGGTGTCAGTCAACTGAGGTAGACTTCCAGTTTGACTTTTGTTTAGTTTCAGTTAACTGAAGTAGATTTCCAGTTAACTGTTTGCTCACCTACATTTAGACATAGAATAATATCTTGCTGATTGGCAAGAACTGTTTGTTAACTCAAGGAGATTTTAGGGTTGCCTACTCCTTTGAGTTTCTATAAATAAGAGCCTTAGGTTCTTTATTTGTTTAACCTTTATTTGCTAGCAAAATTGCTGCGCCACTGTTGCCAGAGTTCGCTTGTTTATATCTGTTCACTCTTGGATGAGAGTTCGTTGGTTGATCGCAATTGTGCATGATTTCGTGCCTTTGCTGTCCCGACCTTTGTAATTCTTTGAAGAATCTTAAAGAAATAAATCAGATGGTGCAAGCTTGATTGATCTAATTATTTGAGTTATTCAAAGTCTTGTTTTTAAATAGTGCATTGTTTCAATCTCCTCCTTGGACAGGTGTCGTCGCCTCCTTGGATATTTTGTCATCAATCATTATCGTTTGATGTTGTTTAATGATCTTTCTTGCAGCCTAGACTTTGGACAGGTGTCGTCACCTCCTCGGGAATCCTGTTAGAAAGGCCATCGTTCCTTGTTGTTTCCAGTGAGCTGCTTCCAAGCCTATACCTCGGATAGGGGTTCCTCCTCCTTGGCAAGTCTCAGATCCAGTTTACCGTAACGAGTGTTTGCTTGTATCGAGCCCTATCTTGGTATATATCCGAAGGTTCAGAGCCTCGGCCATATTCCATTGAGACGGAGGATTCAAGTGATCCAACCATACCATTTCGCTCCTACGCCCTCATGCTCTGTTTTTCTTGAGGAAGTAGGATAGTTTAGAAGCTTAGTTAGTCGTAGTTAAGATCTGCGGAAACCAGAGAAAAAGCTTAGCTACGGCGCATTGGTTTATGCACCCTTGTGTCCTACCGCTGAGTAAAAAAGATAGGAAATCTTAGTACACCCCTTTTTTACAGTATAAAATCAGCAAAGAGAGATCTTCCTCTCTATAATCCGAAGAGCATGTACTAACACACTTGCAATAGCTGTCCGTTTCCAATAAGCACTCCAGAGGTGCTAATTGAAACGCCAACAGTTTTCTGGCGCCCACCGTGGGGCAACGAGGCATAAAACTTCAAGAAAAGCTTAACGCTTTAATGACACGAAATGGGCATCTGGCGTCCTTGGGCACCAGTTGAACAACCTGATCTTGCTCCAGCAACTCTCCAACCAGATCTTACATTCATTGAAGGAGAGCAGACAGACATCATCAGTAGCTTGCATACTTTCATCTTTGAAAAGAATACATCACCAGCTCAGTGGAGAGTCGCAGCTATTACTCTGGACGAGGAAGAAAGAAAGGCTGACCTTGCAGCTGAGAGACCAGTGTTACCACCACCCGTGTGGCAGTAAGCATCCTGGCTCACCAAGTATACATACGAAGGAGAAATAATCCTTGACTTCAAGAAGACATCGGAGAAGCATCCGACCTAGAGAAAATCTTTGAAGAGGTTCGGGAATGATCCTCTAAACATCTAATTGCATGATCCATACAAGAAGCAATGGATGGTAATAACAATAATGCTGGCGAGAGGCGTCGACCTTCATTACCTTGGGGTAATAACATTGGACCCTTGGCTTTTCAGGTAAATCATGAGTTGCCTAAAGGGTCAAGGAAGCACTTTCCCCAATTTCACGGTGATGGGAGTCAACACCCAGATGAACATTTTGCTGCATTCACAACGGCTTGCGCCATCTTGCATGTGCCACATGAAGACATCGCAGTACGTCTCTTTGTGGAGACTCTTGTTGGGAATGCTGCGGATTGGTTTAGTCACCTGAAGCCAGGCATTATTACAAGTTGGGAATCTATGAGTGAGAAGTTTTTGGCGAGATTCAAGCCCGCTGAAAACAATCATTTATTGTTTGCCCAACTTACAAATTTGAAGATGGAGCGCAACGAACACATGAGGGAGTTTGTGGCAAGATTTGATCGTCTTGTTGCAAAACTTTCATTTACATTCGATCCATCATTGGAGATTCTGATAAGCTGTTTCATAAATGCTCTTCCATCAGAGATAGCCTTCTTCTTGAAGATGGCGAAAGGAACAGAGTTGAAGAGTGTGCAAGAACACGCCATTGAGTTGGAGTATAATATGATCACTTCTGGCTTGATGAAAGCAGATTCTATCAAATCTCCAGTTCAGCAATCGTACCAGCCAAAGAGAGACAATCTTCAGCCACGGTTGCCAACACCTCCATCAAGACCAAGGATTGAAGCTGCACACAGTGCAGTATTTTGTTGTTTCCATGACACTGATGCACATACCGGATTCACATGTCCTGAGAATTTGAGAATGACCCAAATCATGGGATATGTTGAAGCTGCTCCCAGTTCTAGTTTTGTACCAACAAGTTCGAATGTTGTCTTACCACAAACGGACAACTTCGATGGCGACTCCGCAACGGGATATTTTGAACCCGATATTAATCAAGAAGAAGAAGACTACCGTCACTTTTCTCTTGCAGTGAATCACGAAAAATTTTCAACGCCTGTGTCTACAAGTGTTCAACACTTCAAAGCACAGAAAGAAGAGGAAGAAAGACGAAGATCAAACGAAAAGGGTGAAGAGGTGCTTTCCACTTCCAATCCCAGGTCCCCACAGAAGAACGCTATGCAAGTTGCTCAAGATCCTTCTTCAGCAAATTTTGACATCATAGCTTCCATGATGAAGACCAAGGTACAAATCTCTCAACTGGAATATCTTCAGGATCATCCAGAACAACTAGATCAGATTCTCAAAGTTGTAAAGAAGCAGGCTATGCTCGAGTCATCTATTCCAGCAGGAGCAAAACCTGAAACGAATCCCGGTAATTTTGTGACTTTGCCAAAGATAGAAACTGAAGATCAGAACATTGCATGTTCCAAAAAGATATTGACAGGGGACGCAAGGTCATGGACAACACTGTTCGATGGAGGTTGTTCAATTACAGTTTCAGAAATAGGGGAAGTGATCATCTCTCCTAAAGGACAGTTGCACCCATCTGTGCAATTAGAATTCACTGAAGCTGAGAAAGAGGTGCTTTTATTAGGCCTCAAAGATGCCGAAGACATGGGAATCAAACTCCTGTGTGTTAAAGGCGATCTAGAGCTGATCCATGAGCCGGTCAAAGGATATTTTCAGATCAGCAAAGATCATCTACGACATTATAGAAATCGAGTTTGGAACTCGATTGATTGGTTTGAAGAGTTCAACATCCCCGAGATGAATGACAGCAGGACTAATGCCTCAGGGGTATCAACTTTCCCATTTGCATTGTATTCTGACTTTTGTCAAAGTACTTTTGCGTGGATATACAAATACCTGAGAATCTTCATTCCAGAGGGATTATCTCCTACAATTCCCATCAGAAGAGAAGTAAAGCCTTTCAGGCAGAAGCAGCATCGATGGGAGGCTCTTCGCGCTGCCATGAAGCAGGCAATACTTGAAACATTTCGTCCCTTTGGGGATGGGGTGAGTTCTTTGTAAAATAAATTTTTTTCGCTTTATCGTTATGTTGTTATGTTTTTCCCCGTTCCGTAAAGTATTGTCGTGTTTTAGGTGATTTCTTTTAGGTAGTCTTGTTTTAGGTGAATAAATAGGTGAGACCCAATAATGAAGGTGAACTTCAAGTTCTTATGTGAAATAGGAAATGAGTCCTGACCCCGTTACCCAACTAATAAAAGTACTGGTCTACGAAACTTCAGATTCTCGGTTCTCCTATGCCGTAGGTATCCGACATGGTCACCAGACGGAGCCTATGTTATACCCAAAATGAAATTTTTGGCATTCTGCTTAAATTGAGCTAAACAACGGAAAAATGCCATCTAAAGTATGTTTTAGGTCAAACCAAATATGAAATCCTTGTGGGTTTCTGTCAAGGAACCTATGGTTAAAATTTTGAAAAAACGAAAATTAGGGTTTTACACCCCTATTTTTATGGAAACCCTAAAAAAATAGGACCTTCCCGGAAATGATTGAAAATAATTCTGATAGGATTAATTGCCTTCACGATCACACTGATCAAGTCAGAATTATCAAAAAATATGTTTTACTCTGGTGGGTCTATTTCTATTTTTCAGGAACAAAGTTAGGAGCTCCGCAGCCATTAATGGCAGATTGGCCAGTACCAGGTGCTGAAAGCTAAACCTCAAAAGCTTCAACGAAGAAACCATGGCGGAAAAAGATAAAATGATGACGTTCAACGAAGGAGATTCTCAAAACGAAAAAGGCCAAAATTTGGCTAAGTCTGGAAGGTGCACGTTTTGTCTACCAAGGCAAAACACAGTCTACAGTGGCTAAAAGCGCCCCTCTTGAAGAAAGGCGCCCTTGAACCTCAGAGGGCAAATCAAAACATCTGGCAGTGTCAAAACAGTCGTCCTCTTCACTTTCATACTAGCTCGACAACGAAACAATCAACAAGATTATCTGATTCAGCAATCATTGACCGACCGTCAGCGAAGTATGGAGGATCCATTGACGACAGAAGTGCCAAATCTGAAAGCTTCAAGGTAAAAGCGCCCTTGCTGGCCAGGGGCGCCCCTCAGTTGCAGACATTAGATGAATCCAAGAGCTGTAGCTTTATACATGATATCTTTCCAGCTTCCTCCCGGCTACGTGATCAATCTAACAGCAAGTCCACAAGACACACCAGACGATCACGAGACGAGATCAAGCAGAAAAAGCCAAAATTAAAAAACTGGAAAGATAAGCCAGAAAATGGCTAAGGCATGGCTAAAAGCGCCCCTCTCAAGGAAAGGCGCCCTTTCCTAAAGGTGTCCAGATTCAGCCGGAATCTTCACTACCTCCCAAGACGACCTTCTCAGCTATGACCTATCTCGTCAGCGAGACTATCAGCAAGAACTTCCGACAAATCAATCGACTGATGAAGAAGGTCAAAGGCTGGCAGTCCACAACCAAGATAAAACTAGGCAAAAGCTAAAAGCGCCCCTGCTGGCCAGGGGCGCCCTTTAGTTTGGAGGCCCAAAACTTGCCAGCTGCCACTGCAAAGTCAGGCATCGTGAACAAGACTGAACCAGCTACCCGACACATCATCAAGCAGAATCATCTGATTCATCAAACATCGGGAACGTCAGATCAAAGCAAAGAGGGTCTGAAAAGGTCAAAACGAAGAACGAGTCAGTGAAAATTGACTAAGGCATTGTCAAAAGCGCCCCTTTCAAGAAAAGGCGCCCTCATTCTGGAGGTCCAAACTCAGTTTTCTGAGTTAATCTCTCCCAGGCATATCTCATCAAGCTGATCCCATCTCAACAACGGATCCGTCAGCAATTGCCGAAGATCAACTGAGTAGCCAGGATCGAAGATCAAACAGAGGCACTTCAGCCTGCAAAAATGATCAAAAATCCAAAAAGGAAGCCTAAGAAAGTCAAAAGCAAATGTTGACTTGAGTTAACAAATTTTGGAGGCAAAAAGAGGCCAAAAACTCCACAATCAGTGGAAATCACCTTTTTGAACTCCAAATCAGGCTCAATCATGAGTTGGATGCCCAATTGATGCTTGCAACTCCAAATTGACATATCAAAGCATCTAGGCATCCATTATTCATTATTTCTTTGCAGGTTGAGGAGCTCAAGATCGAATATTTTTCTTCTCCAACATTTTTGAAGATCTGACAGAGGGGTTTTCACCGTTCTTCATATTTTTGAAGATCTGCTGCACAGAGGGACTATTTATCAGAGTTTGCATCAAAAGGCATAATTCTTGCAAAGTGGCAGTTTATAACTTCCAATCCATCTTCTATCTACTTCCTCTATTTCTGTCTATATTTCTTTGCATGTCACAGGAAACGACAAATAATCACAGATCTGGCCAACTGGGTATGATCAGCATAGCTTTTTCAACAAAACCCACATGTTGGATTTTTCCAGAAAAAGTAGCCCTGCTGCCCCTATTTTTTAGGGTTTCCGGAAAAAGTCATAATATTGAAAAACAGACAAACTGGGTTTGTTTGGCTTTGAAGCACGAACAAAACCCATGTGTTAGATTTTTCCGAGAAAAATCACTTTCTGGTGCCTCACTGCCTCTGCCACCGAAGGGCTCTTGCATGTCATAGAAAAACTCGTTTTTTCGAATTTCTGACGATCTGGGTTTGTTTAGAGAATTATTCTCAACAAAACCCATGTCTCAGAATATTCGTAAAAATTACCCCCGGCAAGGCTATTTTTAGCAGTTCCAGAAAAAGTTGTCCGAGCAGCATCGTGTGCACAGTCAATCTTCAAGGTTTTCAGAACGCAGTTCTCCCAAGACGAATACAAGACCAAAATGGTCTTACTCCATGATTTTCTGAAAACGGCTGGCACCGATCTACGTCGGGCACACCCAGAGGTCAATCTAGCCAGATTGACAAGCATAGAAACAAGTCCATAGGTTCCATAATGGTTTCACCTCGTATATCTGATTGCCTTCCAAGGCCAGTTTAGAGGATTGTAACCGTTGGAATTTTACACATGCAGCAAGTTCATGTGCATTTCTCACGGTTGGAGTGATCGTGGTCAAGCTTCGCGGTTTCATCGTCAAGCTTCGCGGTTTCATCACACGACATTCTTCCATTGAGAAAGATCAAGGAAAACGTCCAAGCTGCAAAAGAACGCGGAAGGTAGTCATTCCCAACACAGAGCCGCCATCGGTTAATACTACACTACCTTCCACGTCAAAGTGGAAACATAGACAAAAAGAAAAGGAGTAACCCTCCTAAGGGAAGCAGAATGAAGGAGATGCATACATCAAGTTGCTGACAAGCGATAAGCTGACGATTGACAGACATGTAACGGTCTCCGTATGAAGAAGTCAACGAATGAACAAAAGCACCGTTGACCAATGGTGATGAGGTGTCAAACACCTCAAGAAGGACGTCCTACCCTCCAAAGTAGCAATAAATATGACTGAAGTCAACTTGATGCCCCTTTCCGAGTTGACTCCAGATCTCCACAGATCATGCATGTCAGATCCCATGTCTATTGTCCTGATTTTTGATTCAGATCTCCTTCAAAGGTGGATGTCTATTTTGAGACACATTTGTAACATAAGTTCACTTTTAGTTAGGTGTCAGTCAACTGAGGTAGACTTCCAGTTTGACTTTTGTTTAGTTTCAGTTAACTGAAGTAGATTTCCAGTTAACTGTTTGCTCACCTACTTTTAGACATAGAATAATATCTTGCTGATTGGCAAGAACTGTTTGTTAACTCAAGGAGATTTTAGGGTTGCCTACTCCTTTGAGTTCCTATAAATAAGAGCCTTAGGTTCTTTATTTGTTTAACCTTTATTTGCTAGCAAAATTGCTGCGCCACTGTTGCCAGAGTTCGCTTGTTTATATCTGTTCACTCTTGGATGAGAGTTCGTTGGTTGATCGCAATTGTGCATGATTTCGTGCCTTTGCTGTCCCGACCTTTGTAATTCTTTGAAGAATCTTAAAGAAATAAATCAGATGGTGCAAGCTTGATTGATCTAATTATTTGAGTTATTCAAAGTCTTGTGTTTAAATAGTGCATTGTTTCAATCTCCTCCTTGGACAGGTGTCGTCGCCTCCTTGGATATTTTGTCATCAATCATTATCGTTTGATGTTGTTTAATGATCTTTCTTGCAGCCTAGACTTTGGACAGGTGTCGTCACCTCCTCGGGAATCCTGTTAGAAAGGCCATCGTTCCTTGTTGTTTCCAGTGAGCTGCTTCCAAGCCTATACCTCGGATAGGGGTTCCTCCTCCTTGGCAAGTCTCAGATCCAGTTTACCGTAACGAGTGTTTGCTTGTATCGAGCCCTATCTTGGTATATATCCGAAGGTTCAGAGCCTCGGCCATATTCCATTGAGACGGAGGATTCAAGTGATCCAACCATACCATTTCGCTCCTATGCCCTCATGCTCTGTTTTTCTTGAGGAGGTAGGATAGTTTAGAAGCTTAGTTAGTCGTAGTTAAGATCTGCGGAAACCAGAGAAAAAGCTTAGCTACGGCGCATTGGTTTATGCACCCTTGTGTCCTACCGCTGAGTAAAAAAGATAGGAAATCTTAGTACACCCCTTTTTTACAGTATAAAATCAGCAAAGAGAGATCTTCCTCTCTATAATCCGAAGAGCATGTACTAACACACTTGCAATAGCTGTCCGTTTCCAATAAGCACTCCAGAGGTGCTAATTGAAGCGTAAACAAACTGTTTTGGAAATTGCCATATTAACTTCGTTTATGCCTACCTTTCTATCCATGCAAACAATAGAAGACTTGAATGACTTGCCTAACAGGTGTACACTTTTTGTTAGTATGTATCATTACTTAACTAGTAATTTTGAGCATATAACCATTCTTCATCCATAAATTGCCAGCATCTTTTCAAACTGCTAATGCTCTATTTTCTTGTCCTTGAATTAAGAGACACAATTGTAGGCATCACTATGTCTCCTTTACTTCAGAGAGCTTGGAAATTGTTCTCGAAAGTTATCATCTCTCCTATTTTTAATTTATCTTTTTAAGTTGCATCTTAACTTATTAAATTCCTGATTTCATTTGTTAAACTTGATAGATGTATATGGACAGGGTCAAGCTGTTGCAAAAATCAATATTGGTAATGCTCTAGACGGAGCTGGTGCATGGAGTGAAGCACTGGAAGCATACAAAGAGGGTTATGAGTAGGTTCCTTTGTCAATAGTCTTACTTGCTATATACATGAAATTTAAAAATGATTGTCTTTGGAACTTGATGCTAGTGCTATTGAAAGGAGGCATTTGTTTTCAAAGCAATAAGATATTGAATTGTTGTTTGTTAACCTTTTTAACAGGATGGCTGTTCAGGGGAAGGTAATATCCTCACAGAGGACAGCTCTACAGAATATGCATTATAGCTACATGCTAAGATTTGAAAATCTTGAAGATGCAAGGTTAGTTGAAACCCTATCTGTAAGTGCTTGGTATGATTTTCTGTACTAATGCCATTGTCAAGGTTCACATTTTGGATAATTTTATGGTATTGTAGGAAATTGGAATCTGATATTGAAAGTTTAAAAGCAATCATGGCTAAAAAAGTAGAAGACAAAGGTTCTGATGATGAACAGTTGCCTGAAACTGAGAGTGAATCAGATGATTCTACATACCTATCAAATGAAAAAATGACTGAGTATCATTCATCGGTTTGCCTTTCCCAGAGAACAGCAGACAGTGATAATCTCCTTGGGCATGATACTGAAAACACATCAGGTCAAGTAACCAAGACTCACGCATCTGACGAAAATGACCTTCTGTTGTCTCAACATTTGCATTCTCGCAAGAATGAACTCAACAGGCAAAAAGTCCCTCAGGAAATGCAAGGCAAAAATAAATGTCAGAATCCAAGCAGCCTTGAAGCAAATAATAAATCTCAGAAGAAAGTCAACAATGATCTTCTTCCGAAGGTTATTACTAGTAAACAATCAGTTAGATGCAAACGGCCCCGTATAATTATATCTAGTGATGAATCAAGTGATAATTCTGAAGAGAGTCATGCCAATCTACATATGGAGAAAGAAAAAGATTCAAAGAACTCCAGTTTAGAGCTTCCAGATAACATGTCTGCATATTCTTCTGAAAGGATAATAACAAAGGTAACTTTTATCCTTTTTTAAGCTTATGAGAGCTTCATGTTTTTCTATGTCAGATCAAGCTTATAGTGAAGAATCAGAGATTAATGGGCAAGTATTAAAAATTTAGATGGTTAGAGTATCTTGCAATTTACCAAACTATAATGAAATGGTCAACTTTGTTAA
Organism: Sequoiadendron giganteum; assembly: GCA_007115665.2. Taxonomy (NCBI): domain Eukaryota; kingdom Viridiplantae; phylum Streptophyta; class Pinopsida; order Cupressales; family Cupressaceae; genus Sequoiadendron; species Sequoiadendron giganteum. The sequence goes on from VCHN02001293.1 coordinate 18,278, forward strand.
GTGGGTGTGATTGCATTATAGCTTGGGGGAGAGTTGGAGAGGAGTAGAAACATCTAAATTTTATCCATAAATGCATTATAGGAACTTATAATCAAATAGTAGCATCTCTAGTACTTTAAGGGGTTACTTAAAATAACTATCTAGACGGTTCTGAATATGGACATGGAAATAAATTTCACAGGGGGAGTTGTGTAATTATCATAATGCAATGGGAACAGTTATTAGCCACAGCAAAATATCAAAGGAATCATGATCAATGCCAATTTAAGGTTTTGTTTTATACTTTGCAAGTGTGAGGTGTATTCATGTTAATGTTTGTTAGAATTTGAAATATTGTCAAGAATATCTTGAACTTGAGTTTACAATAGTTCAGAAAAAACTCGCATTCTGAGGTTTCTCTTACGATTTCAGAGGGTTTAGTACACATGCTCATTGTTTATCATTGTTAAAATTAAAATTATATTGCAAGAATGCCTTTAACTTAGTTCATTATAGGCCAGAGAAACACATGTTTCTCCTCATGTGCTGGAACAGACTTCAGCTGATTGTAATTCTGGACACAGTAAGGGAGTAACAGAACTATCAACTTCTGTCCAGAATGGAGTTACCTTTTTCACTGGGCCAGTGCCAACGGGAAGCTCAGATGTATGATCTCACTCTGTTGCATTTACACTTTGTCTATCTTCTATGGAAGTTAGGAGGAGTTTTTATGCTGTTAAAAATGCACTTTGTACTTCTGTTTTGAATTCTTTGGAAATTGACATACTACTATATTATCGAAGATTGAACTGCACTAAACTAAAAATCATTCAATATGTAGAATTTTATTTCAGTTAGGATTGGCGAAAGCATCATTACAGTGGATGTAAGTGGAACACATCAGTATGATCTAAAAACGGTTGGCTGGCTGAAGTTAGAGGTTGTACAACAATATTGTCTACAAGTTTATAGCAACAATAAATCTTTAGGTAATTTATGTATATCAGTTATCTCTGAAGTTTGATGGAATAGATGCATGCCTTACTGCTTTATTTATTTTGAAGAGGTTAATTTTGACAATTCTAGTAAATTGTGCTTTTATTAGGTTTGAAGCCTGTTGTGCAAGAACTAATATACAATGGTAACATTCACAAGTCAGAGGAGTTGGTGAAAGACCTTGTAGCCAGCCTTGGTCCTGGAGATACGATTGATGCTGCCATTAATGGTATTTTCTTAATGTTTTTAGTTATAGTGATCTTTGAAATTCCTGAAAAGTAATTTGCGTGTTTTGAAATTAGGATTCCAGTATTGGGAGCCTTAACTTATTATGTTAGGGAATAGTTTAACATAAAGATAATACCATCATCTTTCTATGGGAAGCTTCTGTTGTAGCAAAATGTTTTGGTACTGGTTGAATGCACAATTAACTAACTTTTTGAATTAGAATTCTAATGTGGGATTTGACCTTTGTGCATTTTTAGTTATCTCAAGTGACCTCCACGAGTAGTCATTACATTAGTGATTTTTTACTAATGTATGTATGTAATAATTACAGGCAATGGGACCCACTTAGCACACATGCAGCTCTAAGAATTTGCTAATAGGAGGGAGGAAATGATGAATTTGATCCACTATTTAGGCTTTTCATGCTCTAGCCCCTTCAACCATTGGCAAGATTCTGGAGCATGTAATACCTTATAAGTCACTATTATTTGACAATTCTCACCAATGTGGAACTAACCCAAGTACATATTAATCATTCATATGAATAACCCAAGTGCAATTTAACGATTTAATGTTTTAAGTATTTGTTAGTAGGGGGAAGGAAGGGCGAATTTAATCTACTGCTTTGGCTTGTTCATCCTCTAGCTTCTTTCCCCATTGGAATAGCTTTTAGAGCATATAATGCTCTATTATGTCATCTTTATCTCACAATTCTCACCAATGTAGGACTAATCCAAGCACAATTCAATGATGTGTTTATGTTAATAAGTGTAGACTTCCATGGGCATTTTTAATTAGATTTTTTTTTTGGATTTGACCCATTGTGTATTTTATAGTGTTTCTCCAAGTTTCTTGGACAAGGGTGGTGAGGACGTGGGTACAATTTTGAGAATAGAAAAATGTTTCCCAAATTTTGGGGACAGCATGGCCGGGTTGTCAACGCCAAGGGTTATTGGTGGACAACTATCAAAATAAATAAAGAAACCAAAAGCAACTGAAATTTAAAAAATTAAATGCATTGTGCTAAATTTGCATTTGCAATCCTCGCCTTGCTATCTTTTTAGGGATTTTTAACATTATTTTCCTTAAAAAGGTACTTTTTTCAAATAATGTTTATGCATTAAATGGAGCAGGTTATCCAATCTTGAAAAGGGGACATCCTCTCCAAGTACCCAAGTCCATTGGACACCCAACATATTGGGGATGTCTCCTAGATTCTTGAGGACATATCCTCGTAGAGCACTAGTTTTTATTCATGTTGATCTGGAAATTATTGGGTACATATTCATAGTTAGAAGGTTGAGTGATCAACCATGCTATGTGGGATTCTTGAGGTAAACTTATAAAATGTTGGCAGATGGTCAACGCTCCCCTCAGGATTCATGACATGGACTAACCGCCTCTTGTGGATTCGTTAACTCTGGCAGTTGTATCGGGCATTAAAAGGTCGATCTTTTGGTGCAATGACAATTGTGGGCCAACAAGTGGTAACAGAGCCAAAGATGTTGGGTTGAATCCCCTCGGAATCTGTGAGGAGTTTGTTGGCAAATGGTCAGTGCTCCCCTCAAGATTCATGACATGGACTAACCGCCTCCCATGGATTCGTTAACTATGGCAGTTGTATTGGGCATTAAAAGGTCGATCTTTTGCTGCAACGGTAACTGCGGGCTAACAAAAAAGAGGTAAGGAAGTGGATGCAATGTTTGTGGGTGATAGTTTTGGTCATTGGCCAGCTAGTGCAATGTGTTTTTTGCTTACAAACTTGTCACCACGGGGACATTGTACAATTTACAAGTTCATTAGTGGAAGAATTTGTCCCATATACAAAAAAAAGAAAAGAAAAGAATTAAAGATTCATTTGGAAAGTTCAAGTGGTTCCTTTTATCTCTTTGCATTGAAGAGTTCCATTTCCTCTTGGTCGACTCATGTACTCATCCCATATTGTAAGTTCATCTATTTGGGTATGTACTAGCTAATTCTGTTTTCTTGAATGGATTTTGTGCATTTTTTGGAAGGCAAGGAAGGATTAAATAGATATAATTGTTTTGAAAGAGTTTCATTCTAGTCATGCTAATCTTAGGGTTATTGGCAATTAAAGGTAAAAGTTGATTGCCATGTTTCTTGAGGATTGTATATTTGTATTTAACCAAATAGTAGTTCACTTATCTCATCAATAATATCATTTATATTGTTATCACAAGAATAAGAGACGAAGGAACATGACTTAGATTAGATGGAAAATTAGCAAGTCAAGGATATTTTCTCATTTGTAGTCGAAGGACCATTCTGATCTATAGCCACTCTATTAAATTATTTGATCCTTACCCAACATAACTTGGTAGAACCTATAAGAATGACCATGACACCATGGACTTAGAGTTATTATAGTTAGTTGTGGTGAACATTTAAAGTGCTCTTGTTTTAAAGAAGGGGTTCAAAACTTCAAATACTAGTTGAAAAAGTATGTTACAATAATGTAGGCTTTCGTCAACCATGAACATGAAGGTGGCGTGGACAACGGTAATGTTGAGGAATCACCTATATTTTTGTTTAGGACTTCAAAAGACATGAATTATTGCTACCTTATGAGGTCGATGCAATGAGAATGCATCAAATGAGAAATTTAAGAGAGAAGTTCAGTAGAATCATTTTTTCTCTCCTACTTGAAGGCAATTTTATAGAGGTGAATTCCAAAAAGAATTTATTAGGAAGAATATAGAGTGGGTAAGTATATTTTATAAAAATGTACAACCAAGTTGTTGAGCAATATGGGAGAAATCAATGTTACTCATAAAGAGGGGGGATTCCACTATACAAAGATAATTTGGAAATGGAACTAACATAAATTTTAATTCTTATTTGATATGTTAAACAAGACATAAAATTTCATGTTGGAATGGGGATAAATTCTTGGTATAAGGATGATCAATTTCAATACTATTGTTATGCATTAATTCTATGAGAAGTTGGTTAATGGGCTGATTAAGGTACAATGATGTAGTATTATATATCTTAAATGGATTTACAAGGACAAAAATATATTTGATAAGAAATTGGATTTTGTCATTGTTCCACAGAGTTTCTTGATGGTGGGACCGAGGGTCTAAATTTGGGATGGCGGGATGGGGGGGGAGAGGTGTGGTGGCGCAAATTAGTTATGAAAAGATGTGTAAGGAATAAGTGTATGAATTGTAAATGAAACTTTGGCACACTAATTAAGGTTCAAACTAATAAACATTAAAAACAAGGCAATTGCATTGAACATTAACAATGGTGGGTGAAGGTTTTTGGGCCAATCAAAAATAAGTATAAAAATTGCAAATGAAACTTTGGCATACTAAGCAAAGTTTAAACTAATAAACATTAAAAACATGGCAATGATTGCATTGAACATTAACAATGGTGGGTGGAGGTTTGGGTTCAAGGGGCAGTGTCCCTTGAGTGTAGAGCCCCCATTAGGGTCAAGGGGTAGTGCCACCAAGCACAAATCAAGGCCTTCAAAACCTCACAAACCTTCATGGCGAATGTCATTTTCATGATTTTATCACTAATTTTTTGCAACACCTAGAAGTGGTTGGGAGACTCCTCAAAGTCTTGAATCTCTCGGGATGTCTTGGAGTCCCCAAACCAGGTAGTGTCTCAAAAATATTCTCAAGACTTGGGTGGCAGCAACAAGATGGCAGGGGGACGTTTCCCCCAAGTCCTCGTGTCTATAAGACGTTCCCATCCCAAAAATGTAGGTTTTTTGTGGGGGATGCATCCTTGTGGAACGTTGAATTTTATACTTAAAAATGAGTGATGTTGATCCAAAGGTATACTTTGTATTAGATTAGTATTAGAGCAGCACAATGGAGGTTTGGTGGCTCCATAACCCATAGGTCCTAGGGTCATTTTTGTCTTAAAATTGGTAAATATTAAGTTATTAGAATACATTGGTCAAAATAATACAATTTTTGACAAGAAAAGGAACTAAAATGTTTCTCTTAGCCTTAGACATGGAGACATGTCAATATTTTTTAGGGGGAATAATCACCTCTAAATTTTTTTACTCATTGGTCTTTCAGGGTGGGAAAATGGTTATGTATAGTTATGCCATACTTGTGGGCTAGATTGATCAAATATATTAAAAACTTTATTTG
>VCHN02003332.1:0-14373 GCA_007115665.2 Sequoiadendron giganteum
ACCAAAATAATTTGGGATTTTGTTCAATATGAACTCACTATATAGTTTCCTAAGGAAATATTGTGGGACCTCGCAATTGTTGCACGGTGGGTAATCGAAGACCATGCACCACCTATCATAAAACCGGTCCCTAATTTGTTGATGGTGGCACCAATGGATAGGAAAACTCTTCACATTGAGGGTAAGATTTTGATTTGTGTGTAGATTGATTGAATATAATGAGCACAAATCACCTTACACAGGTACAATCCTTCACATCCTTGTATGATAGTTTATTTGCATAATAGTCCTAATTAAACGCCTCCCTATCTTCCCATCAGGTTATTTGTTTGCTTCTAATTGGATCTACGTTTTCTAACATATCTCAATGAATTTTCTAGAATTGTTGATTCTTTCACATTGGTTGAACCATTTGGAATCCTCCTTCCTATGATCAAATCCTGATTTGTTTTTTTGTTCTCAATTTACTCTCATTCAAATTTGTTTGAGTGCTATGAGAGTTGAGAGTGATTGGTGGAGGAGGTTAGTGTTGTGGTGTTTGATCTTGAGGATTTGGTTGGTCTTCCTGTTGAGGATTTTGAGGGTTTGCAGGTTGATTTGCATCTCCTAAAAATTCAAACAAATAGATATCAAATTCAACCTAAAATTAACAAATTCAACCTAAAACTAACAAATTCAAAACAAAAACCATAGAATCCTTACCTCTCACAGCTCCTCCTCGTCATGGCGCCATCATTGTGAAGAAATACAGATTGTTGGTGAAGAGATTCTCCTCCTAGAATGTGAGCGCAATATTGTGGGGTTTTTGGCCGCGGGTGCAACAAAAAAACCAGTCAAAATGAAAATGAGAGATTTGCATTTGTTTTTTTGCTTTTAACAGTAAATAACATGAGTGCGTTATAATGTGCTCATGTTATTTCTTTGTAGTTGCCGATACCTAGCCTAGTCTTAATGGAGACATAACACGAGCGCATTATGGTTTTCAATTTTTTTTTGAGGGTGTCCACAAAATTGATACCCATTTCCATGCACTCGCCCCATCATTGAGAGGGATTTTCCAATGCAGGTGCTTTGACAGTTTGGTCAATGGTAGGGGGTTTCTCAAATAGAGGCAGTGTTTGGCAGGGTGGCCATTGAGAGGTGACAGTGGGGTGGTTTTATTGAGTATGACACAACATATCAGAGTTGGAGGGATACCCCGAAAGTGGTGTGGGATATGAGGTGAGGGGTGGTGGATGCCAGTACTACGATAGAGTATGGCACTTGGTGGGAGAGGAATAGACTTGTTTGACTTACCATGCCTCATGGTCAGCTAGTGGTAGTAGAGGGTAGTGGGGATGAGAGCAACAATAAAAATTCAGAGGATAACAATAACTCAAATGATAAGGATAATGATGGGAGTGGTGACGAGAGCGAGGATGATGATGATGGTGATGATGATGAAGATCAGGGTCTTGGAGGTGAGGACATTGGAGGGGATGATACTAGAGGAGGTAGACATGAGTAGGGTCACCGTGTGTGGTAGAGGGGTGGAGAATTATAGGCCTAACTAGATGCCATGAGATTAGAAAGAAATTGACTCTATTAGGAGCATGATTAGGCCTGATGGGCTCATTTATAGGTGGTGGGCAAGAGGGATATGGCACGGGCTGATGTGGTCCGTTTACAAGGATAGATGGATGGGCAGGTTGGGACACTTGCTATAGAGAGAGATACATCCAGGGCAGAGGTGGTTACTTTGAGAGGTGAGAGGGATATAGCAAGGGCAGAGGCAACTAGATTATAGGGTCTGTTAGATGAAGGGGTTGGTGTTGGTGAGGGAGTTAGTGGGTAGTTGGCAATGATCATGTCAGAGTGAGATCAACTATAGAGGGAGGTTGATAGAATATGAAGGGAGTGAGATGTAGCCTATGATATGATAGGTGAGGGTGGATTGGTTGTTGGGTTTGAAAAGTTTGGGTGAGCTTCCTGAGAGGCAGAGTGATGGAGGAGGGATTATGAGGAGGCAGTTCCACTAGAGCAGAGGATTACTAGTGTCTTGGTTAGTACTAGATCACATGGTCCAACTCGTTTAGGACCACCAATTACTATGGTCCGGTTGCCATAACCATAGAGGGATCCACCATAGTGATCTCCTGACAGATAGTCAGATGTAGGGAGCACAAGATAGTGCTTTTTGATCGTGATTGTTTGGATTTTTCCCTAGGATGGGTTTGACGAGAGACTATCATACATTTTGTATCATGACATTATATTTTGATATATATGATATGATAGATTTGCTCATATATCGTTTATGCAAAAAAACTATATATGGCTTTTTATTATGTGATGTTGATTAATTATGCATGTGATGTAGTTTATGTTTATGGATCCTCTATGATAATGCTTATGCTAGATGTTATTTTTAGATAATTAGGATGTGTATTTATGTGTTCGTTATAATGATAATGTGATGGATTATGTGTGGATTTTATGATGTTTATTATGAGATATGTTGGATATATGCAATTGATGACATTTGAAGCATTTACCAGAAATTTTTGATTTAAATCTTAATAAAGATTCTCGTAGAAATTTTTTTCACATGTTCCATTTGGTTTCATATTTAATCTCTTCCATAATTATTTCATCTTCCATACCTCTCAATTATGAAACCAAAATCAAGAACTCAATAATGGTGCTTTACCGAAGGGATTTCAAATATAAAAATTAATAAAAGAGGCTTAGAGTTTTCTTTTGATGGTTGTCATTTAGCTTTCAATCTTATGATGAAAGTAAAATGAATACCATATGTTTTCTTCACTTTTTTTCTATGATGGGTAGATGGTTTTATTTGTAGAGTATGTAGTTAAAAATGCTATAAAGTTCATGGTAAATGCTTTTGTGGAAATGGATGTTGTGTATATGATGGATGGATGTAAAAATGTTAATGCTTATGTATCTATGTTATGGTAATGGTGTGGGGAAGTTTTCTTATGCATATTTCCTATATGATATTTTTATGGGATGCATATGAACGTCATGCCATTGATAATACCTAATTTGTATCTTAGATGTCAACCTGTTTACATTTACTTTGTCTATTATGGTGGTTTTTGCAATTAATTGGTAATGACTGATTTGCATCATGGAAAAATAATTAGGAGGATTCAGGATGGTGATGAGTGCCTTGTGATAGTTTTCTCTCTCTTATTCATTAGTGCATCCATGAATTTGACATCGTGTCAATAGATTTTGTTAGTTTTGTACTCAAAATTCCCTTATTAAAATCATGTGTGGTGCAAATGAGAGTGTTTGTTTTTGTGTCCTGATAGAACATGTACTCTAGTCCAGGTGTGTAGGAGGGGATGGGGGGATAGAAAGAACGAGGGGAGATGGTTAATGTTAGGGAAGGGAAAGTGGATGGGGGGATTTATGCTATGAAAATGTGGTAAAAAATCCTTAAGTTGATATAGCAATAAACATTATGCTCCAGTGGTATAAATGACCATAGATACGATCATGTATCTTGCATGGAATTTGAGACTCACAAACATAAGAAAACAAAGGATTATACTGAATCACTAAATGATTCCAGACACTATAGTGAATCATAGAGGGGATTATATAGCGGACCAAAAAATTTAACCCCTCTAGCTAAGGTGTGAGGAATCATTAGTAAGTCAAGCTAATCACAAACACGCTATATAAGGTGAGTCGTATCTACTCCTTACTTTTTTTCCGACACACCAAGATATGAAAAGATCTAGGTGGCCTCAACTTGGAAAATTTGTAGATCACAACAATAAATCTGAAAATAAAAATCCAAATCTCTTGCCAAAAGGAAGGATTGGTAGAAGTTTCTAGACCAAGGAAGGATACATCCTATCACGCAAATATGGGGTGGGTTGTGATGGGAGGCAAGAAAAGTGGCAAGATGATTTTGGGGAGTATGTTGATGAAGGCTTGTATGTCATTTGCTTCTGTAATGTTTTTCTTAGAATGATATGTGTGGTTCATTTGGGATGATGAATTGTTTATTATGGGTGGTGTTTTATTATAGAATGCAATTTTATTATGTTATGGATAAATGAAAAACTAGGTATAGTAAAGACTGCTTCCCACTACATCTGATGGTGATGATTGTGTAAACCATCTATTTATTATGGAGGTGTGTAGCTGAGTGACAAAAAGGAGTGTGAAATGGGTGTATGATGGGTTATTCGTATCAACTATAAAGAAAGGTTGATAGCATGGTACTAGGGATGGGTATGGTGGGTTTAGCAGTGCAAATAATTTGTACCAACTATAAAGAAAGGTTTATAGCATGGTACTAGGATCAAGGGGGCGAATGGTATGCAGATGTATTCGGGAAAAGCTCTTTGGAATCTAATGATGTATCCCAAGCCATAGTTGGCAATGTGGGTGGATTTATTATGGATGAATTTGTTGTGAGTGGATGGATTTACTATGGGTGTCAGAAAGAGTGACCTAATAGATGGTGGAAATGTCTCTACACATGGTTCTTGTTAGCATAGTTTTCACCATGGTACTTTCCCAAGGCACCACAAAGTGGTTTCCACCATTTGACTGATTATTTCTCTTTATTACTTTTTTACTTTTTACTTTTTATCTTTTGTATTTTTCTGATTTTTTTAGTTTTGGTTCCTCTTATTCAAAGAATTTTTTGAGATGGGTGATATTTATGGGCTCTCCAAGGGGTTCTCCCTCCATGTAGCTAACTAATATGCTCCTAATCTATATTTTGTTGTGATAATGTAAGGGCCTAGCCAATTAGGTTCGAACTTTCCCTTCTTTTCTCGTTCCTATAGGTTACACTAATTTTCTTTAAGGACCAAGTCTCTAATGAAAAATTATCTAGGATTGATCTCCTTGTTGTATGATTTGTGGAACCTTTTTTCATATGATTTGAGATGATTGAGGGATTTTAAACGTTTCTCATTTATAAGCTCCAACTGTTGAAGGCATGATATGCGGTATTCTTCATCATCAATGAGATGTTGTAAAGAAATTATCAATGATGGGATTGGTTGTCACCCACAAAAGGATATAAAAGTCATGGAAAATCCTAACCTGGGAATTGGACATTCCAGTAGGTGACTAACATCTTCTTATGGTCATTCATTTACTTTGTCAAACCAGTCAACGTATACTTGAAATGGAGCGGCACTGTATGTGCACTAACAACCGATTTTGGTCACAATTTACTTGAAACAAATGCTTGAAAGGGATTCTACCTCTAATGCAGGAATGTAAGGCAAAGTCTTATCAACTTAAGCATAACTTAATTAAAATAGAAATCGTAACAACCATTATTGAGAAACAAACCATGAACTGGCCTTATGCTGTAGGAATAGACACAGGGATGGATTCCTTATGCTACAGGAATAGTATAAGACTGAATTTGCTCTGAAACTTCCTAAAATGAAATCCTAATTGATAAACAAAAGGAAATAAAAAACTAACTAAAGATACTTACTAAGTGGCCCCCCTTAGCAAGCATCAACCAATTATGCAAGAATTGAACTCAAAACTTCGTCAGCTTTTTATTCATAAAATCAGAACCATATACATGGTTGTTCTGCTTGTAAGAAAACTAACAAAAAACTCTATTCATCATTGTAACACTGCTCTTACATACTCTGTTATGTTTCTACTTTCTAGTCTAGTCTAATCTCCTTAATATTGTTCACTCGCGTAAGAGGAACATTTATTTATATGAAAACAACTAACTAACTAACTTAACAGAGAAAGATACGGACATAGATGCTTCCTAATTTCGAGGAACAGACTTCCATAAATGAAAGTATATCTGTTCAACTAATTCAGAGAGAATCCAACATTCCACTCTTCCTAGATTGATGACCATTTAGATCTCCTCCCGATGACCCGGACAAAGTGTCTTCACAGGAACAACTTCCTCAATGTCGTGGTGGAAATGGTCTTCTCAGCAGGACTGAGGTTTGCTACGCATTGACTTGTTCATACTAACTTCAACAACCTGTGGAACACATGGAAAAAAAGGCGAAAGAAAGTATGCATATAATAGCATGATACTCATAATTAATCACACACATTAAATTCATCTCATTTATCCAAAAAATACACATATCATATTAGTCAATTGGGAGGTCAAACAGGGCCATGAATATAGAAATATGGAGATATTAAGCTGCAAGAATATAGGAATGCATTGTCATAAGATACTACCCGATTTAAGATAAAAGTTTATAATCACAGAGTTTAAAACAACCATTAAAATGAGTAAGGGTTTTCAAAACTACATCATGGTATTCAAATTTTGAGCATATTTTGGGCTCATCATTTTCCCCCTACTTATGCTAATGCTGGTCCTCCAACATTAATCTTCCTGGTTGTTTCCCTGAAATTGGTAGAAGTAGCATGGCCTTGCATTGAAGTCCCAAACTTGTAGTAGAAGCCTCTAATATTCTCCCATCTTGTATACCTGCGAGCTTCATTAGTTTCATTAATATCTGTGGCCAGATAAGGATACAGTGGCCACATAAAAACAGGGGGGGTGAAATGTTAATGGCAATCAGAATTCAAATATTTCCTGGAGACCCATCTATATATACCTTTCTAATCTTCTGATGGATGCTCTGAAATTCAAAGGACTACGAGGCTCAAATTTTCTTAGGCCAACTGTCAATTTCTCCCACCTTGTTTTGATTCTGGAAGCTGAATGCTTCCAAAACAAATATGGTTGGCCTTTAAATTCATCATATACCTATTTTCTGAGATCAAATATTTTTACTCTTGCTGTAGGATCATAAAACCCATATGTAATAGAAAACCAAGTTCTAAGAACTATTTGAGGATCTGAGCTTTCTGGTCTCAGTGGAATTGGTTCTTCCCTTTTAGCTTCCTCATAATCCTCTAATTGCTTCCCATAATTAATCTCATTAGCCGCCCAAGACATAAGTGACCTCAAATGAATGTCACCAATGTAAAGGAGCAGATTCCACTCAGTTTCAAAAGGTATTAATAAACCATGCAAATAAAATTCACACAAAGAATTTCTTAACCAATTAGGTGTTGTTTGATAGGCATCATAAAACTCTTTAGCAGAATGAATGACAGGGTCTAGATTTTTGGAAATTCTCATTAACTGGAACCACAAAAATTGCTCCATTAGGCACATTGCATACACCTGAGGAGGTGGTCTACATTCCATGATTTTTTCAGCTACTTTCATCATTTCATTCATTTTCTCCTTTATTTCTTGGATTTCCTATTTTTGGTTTTCAATTTCTTTCTTTAATTTCTTCTTCTCCTCTTCCCATAGACTTTGTTGCATTTCAGTCTTAGCCAAACGATGGAAACTCAATGTTTGAAGTGTCACAGGCCTCCATGCTATTTTGAGGTATTCTAAGTAATCAATTAGTAATGTTCTCTTGTACACAACCAATGCATGACAAGGTTCTGTGGGCAATGGTGTTTTGTTGAATATCTTAGTTCGTTCAGGTTCTTCTTCTCACTGCTTAGGAGGGGATTGTGCTTCTCCTGAAATTCTCTCAACTGCATCAGCCAAATCATTAAGACTTGGCATCCTCTTTTCATTACTACAACCATGTTGTACTTCCTCAACTTTCTCTGTTTCTATTTGCAATTCCTCGGGAACAACAAAGGAACTGTGTGGAACATTCTCAGATACACTTTGAGAATCCTCAAGAATAAGTTCCTCAGATTCCTCTGAAATGACTATAATTTCTGGCTGGACAGAGGTTGGGGTAGTTTTAATTTGTTTTCTTGTTGAAGCTCTTTTAGGTAATGCAACAGACACAAGAGGTTCTTTTGTAGCTTTCCTCCTCCTAACTTGCCTAGGTGATTCAAACTCAGCAGGAGAGGATGATGATGAAACTGTGGTGACAATAGGTGTTGCTACAGGAAAAATATGGGTAGCACGTTTTCGCTTTCTAGTTTGAGGGTTTGCTTCTGGGGTATGCTCTGCACTAGATGATTCTCCTACTTTTCTTTTCCCCTTTTCTTTTCTTGTAGTAGACCTAGTTCTTATTTGGGTAGAGGGCTTAGGTGTGGATGCTGCAGGAGTAGATGATTCTTGCTCAGCTTCTCCACTCGTAGACTCTACTCTCGTTCTCTTTTTCTTGGTTTGTGTAGGGAGTGTTCTAGGAGGTTATGGAGGTTGCAGTCCTTTCTGGGTAGAAAATTCATGCCAAGAAAGGGGTGGTAGATCCCTCAGAGAACGCTTAATTAACAATTTAATAAGGGCATGATGGGTGATGGAATTTTCTTTACCCTTCTGGGTTTCGTGGGCACTACGCTCTAAAATATTTAACAAGAAATTTGGGATGTTGACAACTAACCCATGCCTCATATGACTCAACAGTTTAAAGTGGTAAGAATGCAAATAAGATATGTAGTATATGGCTCTTTCCTTCCCCTTTTTGTGTTGAGCTAATAATGACCCTAGTGCCACTTGGGTAGCTAATATGTACAAGAGGAGTTGTTTATCTGCTTGTGGAGGTACTAGGACTGGTGGTGTTGCAAGATAATCTTTCAGTTGTTGGAATTCTTGTTGAAAATTTTCATCCCATTTGAACATGATATTTTTGTGAAGGAGATGGGAAAAAGGTTGACATTTATCAACCAACTGAGCAATGAATCTTCAAAGTGCTTGTAGTTTTCTTTGCAAACTTTTGATTTCTTTGATTTTATTTGGTGGAGGCATTTCTCTTATTGCTTTTATTTTGGATGGATCTGCTTCAATTCCTTGGTGGGAAACAATAAAGCCCAATAGTTTTCCAGATGAGACCTTGAATACACACTTCTTGGGATTAAGTCATAGTTGATACTTTTCTAGTTGATCAAATATTTTTTCTCGTACTTCAATATGTCCTTTAAAAAAAAAAGATTCCTAGGAGACCATCCACAAAGTCTTCCATAATTTCATGTAGAATGTTGTGGAAGATGACAGTCATTGCTCTTTGATATTTTTCTCTTGCATTCTTAAGTCCAAAGGGAATGGGTTGATAATAAAAGGTTCTCCATGGAGTTATAAAAGCTATCATATGCTAATATTATTCAACAATGTGGATTTGGTTATAGCCTGAAAATCCATCCATGAGGGATAACATTTCATTTCTATCAATAAGATCTACAATCATATCAATGTTGGGAAATGAAAAGTCATCTTTTGGACATTCTTTATTGAGATCTCTGAAATATGTGCATATGCAGATGCCCCCAGTAGGTTTTGCAACTAGTACAATTTTGGAATCCCATTTAGGATAATCAATAGGTTTGATAAATCCAACCTCCAAGAGTTCCTATAGCTTTTCTTTCACCAAGAGAGCTATTTGTGGCTGCATTTTTCGTAACTTTTTATTGATAGGTTTTGCATCTGGATAGACCGCCAAATGATGTACTATGAGAGATGGATCCAATCCCAACATGTATTTGTATGCCCAATAAAATTTAATGGATCTTCTTTTGAGGAACTCTCCAAATTTTTTATTAAGTGTATCTTCTAGCTCTTTGGCCATGTAGGTAATTTTAGGTTCCTCATTTGTTCCAAAATTGATGTCTGTCATATCTTCAATCACTATAGTAGATGTCTCATCATGGTTCAAGATTGAATCACGTGCCCCATCCTCCAGCATCTCAATTTTTCATTAGAGGATGCATCTTTTATTTTTACTTTTTCACAATCCGAAAGTCCCTCATCGAGGTTTTCACTAAGGGATCTTTCTTTCTTATTTTTATCTTTTTTTATTTTTGTGACCGAGGCACATGATTTGTTCTCCAAAGTAGGCATCTTTGTGTAGTGTGATTTGGTTATATTTCTTATGGTCTCCTAATAGGATGTGTTCTCAAACTCCTATGATTTTTGCAATTGCTTCATCATTTTGAAATATGTCCAAGGCTGGAGGTCCTTGTTGGTCCCAATCAATTAATTCAAGATACATGAGATGAAGATCAAGAGAGGATGAAATGGTCTATATGTGATTAGTGTCAAAAAGTTTAGTGAAGGTGTGAAAAGATTCTTTGATGGCTTCCTCCTAAGATTTCTTATTCGTAGAAGTCTTTCCACCTTTATTAGGAGAACACTAGGGTTTTATGGTTACCAAATCAGTGGACAAGAAGCCAAGTATTTGATGATACTTATACTCTCAAAGCTAAATAGGCTCCATGCTTCCTTTTTATTCTACCCCCAACCCTTTGCCTTTGTAGCCCCAATTTTTTCATAAGTCACGTCCTTTAGGATACCTATGGATATCTAGGGTAGGAAGCTTGTTTTCTTCTTTGTACAATGAAGTTGAAACATCAATTTCTAGGATTGGGTACTCTTTGTCTAATAACCCCCATTTATTGAAGTTTTTGAAGGTTTCTTTTGGTTTCAAGTTGAGTTTTCGACCATATGAGCATGAATATGTAGGGAGTTGCTCTATGCAAAAGGAATTTTGAATTTTATATTCTCCACATCCTTTGTCAGTTATCTTGACCTTGTCCTCAGAAATGTAAGGTGGTGTTGGTGATGTTTGTAATGAAGATGGATGAATGTAGGTTGATGAGGTGGAGACTTCATCATTAATAGGGAAATGGTGATAGCTTTTATACTTTCCTTCCAATAATTTACAATAATGGAAAGGTTGTGGGTTGGTAGGAATGGTGAATTCCTTTCCGTTATGAGAGAATTTTAGGCATTGGTGATAGGTGGAAGGGACAACCTGCATGGCATGTATCCAGGGTCTTTCGAGAAGAATGTTATATGGTAGGTCAAGGTCAAGTATATGACATATTTTTACCATAATGGTCAGACCAACTTGAATGGGTAGTTTGATAGTACCATCTGATTCCCTTTCAACAACATCATATGCTTTGATAGTTATCTTTTTTTGGGGATAAATGACATCATCTGAATAACCCAATTATTTTATTAATTTTAATGTACATAGATTTAGACAAGATCCACTAGCTATTAGGACCCTTTTGATGTTATGCTTGTGGATAATGGCTTCAATGTGTAATGGTTTATTATGAGATGTTTTTGTATGAAGGTATTTATTAGTGAATGATAGTTGATGTGAGGATGAGAGGTGTCTAATTATAGCTTGGAATTAGTTAACATTGATATCACTTGGTACCCAGGATTCTTGAAGAACTTTCTCAAGTGCTTCTTTATGGATGGGTGATGTACAAAGAAGTTCTAAGATGGAAATTTGGGGTGGGATTTTTCCAACGTGTTCAATGATATTGAATTTATTAGTGTTGGATGGATAATATGAGGAGGAGGATGCTCCTTTTATTTTCACTCGGCCACGATGAGTGGTGACAAAGAAATCAAGTGCTTTTATGGTTATGGTGTTGCATTGTTCAATTCAACCGATGATTGTGTCATCTAAGGATGAGTTGGAATTTCTGGTATATGTATATGAAACAATATTATATGAGGTTTGGTCATCATTTTGTTGTGGGAAGGGTTGCGAGTATATTCCTAGTTGCTCATTTAGGGAGTTTTGATTTTGAGTTTTAATTTCTCCCTTAACAATGAGGTCTCGAATTTAATTATTTATCCTCATACATTTGATTGTGTTATGTCCTTTAATGTGGTGGTATTCACAATATTCATCTTCCCTATACCATTTGGGTTTGGGTTTACTTTCATCAAGAGGTGTAGTGATAGGGAATTTGATCATGTTTGCTTGTACCGATCTATAGAATATGACATCTAGAGGTTCCCCTAGAGGAGGGAATTTGTGTTTCAATTGGTTATTTTGTTTTCCTTTTCCTTGAAGAATAGTTATGGTTTTGTATGCACTTTCTTGTTGTTGTGTGTTGTGAGATGGTGTGTTTTGTATGTTTTGGACATGTTTACTATCAGTTACACCATTTACCACATTTGTATTTTTAGACCAATATTTAGGTTTGTCATTGGAGGTTTGGTTATTTTCTTTTTGGTCCTTATAGATTTTGATTTCCCCTTCTACAATTAAATCTTTTTCAATGGTTAACCCATTTTCAATGACTTCATCAAATGTTGTGACATATTGTAGTCATAAGTGTAGGGAAATTTTAGAGTGTAAATTTTCAATGAAAATGTTAACCATTTGTTTTATTGGTACTTGTAAGGGGAATCTACTTGCAAGGTGTCACCATATTTGAAGGAATGCAACCAAAATTTCCCCATTTTTTTTTTTTGCTGTGCATAACTTAGCCAAAGTTATTTCTTGGTCAATGTTATATGAAAAGTGTGTTACAAAACATTTGGCTAAGTCTACAAAGGACTTAATGGATCCATGGGGTAATTGTGTAAACCATTCCAATAATGTACCACTAAGGATCTTAGGGAATAACCTCATGAGGTATGTGTTGTTATAGGAAACTTCTTGAAATTGGACTCTAAATTATTTTAAGTGTTCGATGGGGTTACATTTCCCTTTGTACTTGTCAAATTTTGGGATCTCATAGTCCTTAGGGAAGGGGATTTCTTGTATAGATTGATCAAACAGATAATGACATATGTCTTCATACCTAAAGGTCTTCTTGGTTTGACCACTTTGGATTCCTTGGATCATGTCTTTCATTTTTTTCAACTCTTGGGAAAGGTAATGATCTTGTGGAGGATTTTATGGTGGTTGGTTGTGCGTGTATTGATAAGAGGGTGTTGATTGGGGATTATTGATGTTCAGGTTATATTTTTGATGTGTGTGGGATTTTGAGGAGGTGGGGGTGGAGGGTTGTTATGTTGGATTTGGTTGTGAATGTTGGTAGTGTTGATATGAGGATTAGAAGTGAATGTATTATGTGGGGGTTGGTTATGGATAATTTATTGTTGAGGATTGGGGTTTAATGGATTATTAGGGGGTGGGGGAGGTATTTTGTTGTTAATGGGTTGGGATATATTTTGCGAGGAAAAGTAATTGGCATGAATAGATGAAGTGGGGAGAGGTTGTGCAGGTATAGTTGGGTTGGAGGGGGCATAAGTGACATTAGCATTAGGGGGGATAGTGACCCTTAGGTGTGATGAAAGTGGGGGTATATGATTGAGGGGTTGTGTTACATTTATGGAGAGAGGAACATTTGTGTTTATCATGAGAGGTGTTGTGGTATTTGAGGAAAGTGGTGAGTTGGTATTAGATGAGATTTTGTTTATGGAAGAGGTTTTGTTTGTTAATAGGGGTATATTAGGCTGATCTCTGTTGGTGGAAGAAGGGATGTTAGTATTGGATTATGGACTAATGAGGTGATTGAATAAATTATTGGATGATGAAGGATTTTTGAAGGGTCACTACCCCTTGCTTGATGATGTCAATAGTGTAAGGTATTTAATCCCCTTGTGATATGAGGCTAAGGACAAGGTGGTATTTTTTAAGGAGAATAATTTTCTCCATCATTTCTTGATTGTAAGGATCATTGACAAATTCCCTTAGTCTAGGGGAATCTTCTAGAGAATCTACCTTTTCTTCATGGGGGGTTGGTGGTTGGGATGATGTGGTGTTGAAAAAGGATTCTCCTTGAGAATCCATTAATTTCCTTGCTTGTGATCTAGTGATTGGAATGCAAAGGAAGGATTCTTTAAGAGATTAAAGGTGTGGATTTTGTACTAGGTTTGGACTTGAATTTATGATAGAAAGGATGGTAAAGGTTGTAGATTAGGATATCCTTAGGATTGATTTTAAAGGATTGGGTTTGGGGTGATTGATTTGATGATGTGATTAAGGATGATCTATTTGGGTTGGTATAATAAGATTGTTTTAGGATGATTAGGTTAATTTTATGGTGGGTAACCAAAGATTGTGATCGAAATTTGTAAGCTAGATCCTGAGGATGGATGATTTAGGATGTGATTACTTAGGATAGGTAAGTTCCTAAGCGAGGGTAGATGATGATGATTATGAAAAACTTAGCAAAAGGGGAGCCAATTCCTTAAGCTAAATTATATAAAAAAAGGATGGTCTAACCAAGGATGCAACTTAAGATAGGAAAGTCTTAAGCTACCCCTAAATTAACAAGGATGATGTAGGATCTAGATTAACTTCTAAGGACAAATTTTGTTTGAAAAGGATGATGATAGGACTGGATGATGATTTTTGAAGATTAGAGGGTGTATCCTAAGGTTGTATTTGGATGATGATGACCAAGATGATGATGTGAAGAAAAAGAGGGGATAATACCAAGTCCAAGGTGTTAAAATTATAAGTGATTCTAAGGTTTTTCCTAAGTCCAAAGGGGTAGATTTAAATGATGGGGAGGGTAGGGGATTGATAGTGCCAAATTTTAGGCATGAATATGGAGTGGTTGATGATAAAAAGGTGGCAAAGTTGTTGATTTTTTCAGACTAAACCAGGGATCCCTAGGAGGTCAAGATTAAAGACTCTTGGATTCTAT